>PNEQ01074217.1:35375-116295 GCA_003012365.1 Medauroidea extradentata
AAAACTCAAAAAGTTTTCAACCAAATGGGTTGAAAAAAATTGAGAGCGTGTGAAGTCATACTATGCACAATTATATGTAGGCTTTAAAAAAAATGAGTCGTTTGCCAGTAAAAAAAAAATATTTTGTGCCATTTTGGCTCATTTTCATGCTAAAATATGTGATACTTTGGGTGCAAGAATCTAAAAATCCATTGTGTTCTTTGCAACGGAAAAATTCAGATAGAAACTTTGATGTATTTTTGACAAAACAATGTAGCGATTTTGTGATAGAGATATTAGTTCATTTTGGAAAAATTATTTTCGAAATCACTGCAAAACTACCAGGCATGGCCTTAAGTATTAATGGTGACCTGAAAAGGGTATGAACTCTTATAAGGGTGAGAGTTAGATGCTTAATTATACTTATTTATCGATTTCATACGATAACTTTTGTTTCAAAATATTTTAGTAAATGTGGCAATGTTGAGGTATAGGATATACTTGTCATCATAATAGAGTTATGTGTTCATCTTATATTCGACATGTAATCGTGCTTGAAGGTTTAACATATGATACCCTTGCAATGATTCTGCACGACAAATTAATGAAGGAATCCATTATTATTTATGTCAAGCATTTTATCAAGAATATATCTAATGTCTTGTCTAAGAGAAAATCTCGGTAATACAACATGAATAAATGTTGTGTCTCGAAAACAGAAAATACAAGAATCTAACACTCCTCCTTAACAATCTTTAACTGTTATTCCTAAGCAGACATCATTTACGTACGTACACACAAACTTGTGTCAGCCGAAGATCTGCACAATGCTCGGCAGCTTGGGAAGGTTGCCACCTTAACATTAGTACTTTTCTTATTATACTGTAATGGTGATTGAACAATTTTATTTCTGTAGTGTTTTAATTATGTACATGCACTACAGTAGCCTAATCAGGTTGGTATTTCCCAGATACGAAGTCGTCTTGGCAGATGATTCTACGATAACACGTTAACACTAACAGAATTTACGCCATCAGATAGAATGTTTTTCATAACAGTAACCGAATTTACGTCATCAGATAGAATGTTCTCCAACCAACATGCGTAATCCCTAAGACTGTTTCCAGGAGAGAGTGACGGTTTAAAATGCTCCCGTCAGAGGGCAACTGAACACTGAAGTGTCCTCCAAACTTTGCGTTCATATTTTGGATCCACAGTGGCTAACTACGAGAAATCCTAATATAGCTAGCGAGTTTTTACATTAAAAATAAGAATAACATATTTTGATCACAATCTACCGGGAATTATTAAAAAGTGTTTTGGTGACAGTGGCATCCTACTGAATACACGTTGTTTACCATGGTTCGTATACAGGATGTTGCAAATTTCCTATGCCCGATTCAGAATAAAGTGAGCACTCAAGGAAACCCTGCTGAATTTCTATTTTCATGCAATTCGTATCTTTCCGCACGTAACGGCTAATGACAGGAACTGTCTAACCTCTCTGGACACGTCACTTGATGTTTGCGCATGGAAGACAAATTGGGCAATCGGTAGGAACCTGTATATTTTGATAAAAAAAATTATTAATTATATAAAATACGAGTATTTAGATATACGTGGCTTTTATTATTTTAAGTATTGTTATATTAAAATAGGAAACTACAAAGAACTATATCCGGCAAATTCGCTGCCGACCATACAAGCAGTAAGGCAAAAATGTATAACGTTGAATTCAATGCAGTAACGGCTAGTGGTATTTTCCGAAGGTCAAATTTTTAGTGCTCACTTTATTCCGAACGACCTATATCAATATTTTAGATAAACAATCTTTACATACAGAGGAACACAAGACGCTATACGGACATATGCCCGTAAACGCAGCGTTTCAGCACTATAATTACAGTGCGTGATGTATAGAGTATAACATGCGGGGTGGATCGTAGTAGAACTCCATTGCAGCTCGTATTGGCAACTATATATCACACGAGTCGCCTTTTGGACGGTAGGCATTGTCTAGTGTAGCATTCCACAGGGTAAATATCAAGTTTACCGGCCAAACTATTTATTTTAGACATATAGTTTATTGATGAAAAATGTTTCTAGTGACGATCTAAGTAGTTTTGTTAGGTTAGGTTTTTTAGATTAGGTTGTTAGGTTAGTTTACATCAGTTTAAGTTCGTTTAGGTTAGTTTAAGTTAGATTAGGTTAGGTTAAATTAGGTTACATAACCTGACCTAACCTTACATAAAGTTAGGTTACCTAACTTATACTAACCTAAACTAACTTAAACTAATCTAATCTATCTCAAACTAACCTAAACTAACCTAAAAATCCTAACCTAACAAAAAAATTTTACGTAGGACTGCTTAGAATGTCACTAGAAACATTTTTCATCAGTAACATATATGTCTAAACTCTATAGTTTGGCCGGTACATGATGAGTAGCAAAACTTGATATTTACCTTCCATAGTTACATGATCCAACCAGCGCGTAATGAATTGTAAAGTAAAGCACATGCACTGTTAAGTAAAATATAGACCTGTAATACAGTAATGGTATGTTTTTTGGCCCACGTTCATATATGACATTTTTTGTTCCTATACAGTGAATACTGTTCTCCAATAATATTAGCATGCTGTTTTGAAACATCCTGTGCGTTTATAGAGGCTGAGGGATGTAGGGTCATTAATTAAGAATGGCCGCCACATAATGAGTTTATTCCTTACATCACTTAGAACAAATATGTGTCATTAAGGGTACGTTGTACAGCAATTTTCATAGTCATGATTTTATATTTACATTTAGTTTTTGCGTAACGACTGATAAACGTCAAAATTTGCATGTTATGGTTTTATTTACGTCACTAAAACCAACTGACGTACCAAAAAGAAAAAATTTACAATGAACAACAGCGATATTGTAGTCTACAACACCTGTTACGTATACGCAAAAACTTTAATATTTTTACATTGAGTAAAACGTTGCAAAAGTATTAAAATTTAAGAATTTATTAAAATACAAAAAAAAAATTTTAATACAGGAGACCTTGTAGCCTACAACATCGTTATTCACTGTACTATTTTTTAGTATGGTATATGTCAGATTTAGTGGCGTACATAAAACGGCAACATGCTAATTTTGACATTTGTGAGTCATTAAGCAAAAACCATGAGAGATAAAAAAAATTTCATAAGAGCAAAATTTATTACTAAAATAAGAAAAAAAGAATCTGGTACAAATATAAAAATAAAAAATATGACGATGAAAATTGCTATAGGCCGTGCCATTGAAGATGAGTGCAATCGGCACAATTCCACGAGATGCCTGATCACTGGTATTTTTGTGACTTCAGTTACTCAGATACAAACAATGCGGCCTGACTTAACATCACTGCATTAACTTCTGCAATTGTTATTATTTTATTCGTCAAGTTTCAAATTTTTATAATTACTGTGAACATACTGGGAATAGGACCCTTATACATTTCACATTTTTTGCTCTAAATAATGTACTATGTGTGACAGTAATTTCTCGTGTTCTGTTTAACTGTTAACGATATATGTATCTCATTTTTCTCTATGTTTCGCAATTTACTTTAACGACATCCAATTTACTGAAGTATAAGAATGTATCTTGTACTTTTATTTCTTTTCTGTTTGTGCACATGCTTACTGACATATACTGTCCGATAAAGGTACTGCAGAAGCGACAAATAGACTTCCATATAGTTTTTCATTGTATAATATTGTTACATGCTTTCAATTATTTTATTATTTAAAGATTTGTTTACAATCAGTTTGCCCTATCCTGCATTGTACAATAAGATTTACCACTGGAAACGTTAAGTGAATAAAAAAAATATTCTAAAACCCATTTTACTTTACTGATTTCTTGAAAAGCTTGTTTGGAATGGCATTGATTATGAGAGACGGTATGGAATATTTTTGCGCAATTATATCCCTTTTTCTGTTTCACTCGAGTTATCTCGGGCAGTAATTAATTCTGCTATATATGCCTAGCACACAAATAAACTAATTTTCTTTACTAGTTAAAATTTTTAACCAAATTTTTAAAACGACTATATTTATGGGCTGAAATTTTACATAGTTAGGATAGTGTAAAAGCCTTAAATATATTTAGCAAAATTCGTAAAAATTAATTAAACAGGGAAGGGGCTATTTACGGTATGGAAACGAAAAGTCTTACTAAATAATCTCGTGATATTAATGTTGATAAATGTTATTTTTTGTAACAAGTATCACCTTGCACTAGCCTCCATACGTATTACTTAACCTACATAAAAGAATAAGTTACAATTTGCGATGTCAAATATTAATTGTTTTTCGCTAGAAGTTTATGAAATAACTTATTCGTTACAGTTGTTATATGTACAATAATCTACTCCTTGAGTTTTTGTAGGGCCCCAGAGTTAGTATTTGATTACAAAGAAAAAATTATGACAGCTTTTAATGCTGATTTTTTAAAATTAAAGTGATTAAAATTTAGCCCTTTAAATTTCTGGAATCAACTAAGCATATATAGTTAAATTACTAAACATATGATTTATTACTGAACTTCAACGTGAGTTTGACATGTTCGTAAAGGTTATTCCTGTATTTAGGTCACACGCGAAGGTCGGCCTAACAGCTTCCGTTGCCTGCACGAGTGCTTCCTGACTGAGAATAGCTGCAGACAAACACGGGCGTAAGATAAACGCACGCGCCAGACATGAAACAGGGACGATATTCTCCCACTTCCTTGTTGAAGCTGGGAGCCCCGACGCATTCTGCGTCCCCGTTACAAATACATTTGAACTGTCGCGCAGATTAAATACTGTAAACATTTAACGTTTTTAGCAGTATTGGAAACAAATTAAAAATGCTTCTACTGTAAATTAAATGAAAACGAACATCCCAAGACGATGTAAACAAACTCGTATTTCTGGCGATAGTTGACAAGAGTTGGTTCAATGTGTCAATACACTGCAGCGAAACATTTTACATATGTCACGACGCTTTGGAATTATAATATATGTATGTATATTTGAAAATAATCTACTCACCGATACTTTGTGCTAAAGAGAATTATCTCGGCAAAGTGTCTCACGAAAGCTAATCGAGATCTTGGTATCATTTCACAGCATGAGAAGAAATAGCCAAAGGCACATATGCTCGTAGGTCAAGTGCAGGGCTACCTAAAATCTCCCTATACACATCGCATGTCACATGATGTCTGTTGGATGTTTGATTCCTTGCATGCAGAAGTATCCTCCTAATCCCACAAAGGTATTTTCGACCAGTGTTTAGAGCGCTCCCAAAAACAGGAAGTGTTTATTGCTCATTTCTTATGACGCCGTATAAACGCACACTCCAATTGGCTTGGTGTAGCGAAAACTACACACTCACACAGTCTTGCTTGAGAATACTATGAAGGGACGCGGAAAACTGACTCAAAATGTTATTTAAAATTTCCAAAATCCTTAGCAAAGTGACAATCATTTATGCGATGGAGTAAGTAGATAACTTACAGAAAAATTGCGAATGGAATTGTTGTATTAGCTATAAAAATTCAACACTGTATAAAAAAAGCCACTATACAGGCGCTGCTAAGACGAATTTCACTACATATATTAAATTCTTGTAGTACTTAACTACTTAACACAATCATGAGCTGTAATTCAAGTTGAACAACGCAAATAGCAGCAAATATATAGCGAGAAATAAGTAAAGCTGTCAAATAATTTTCTTATATTAATCACCTCGGTTCGTTATAGTTATATTTTTGTCACCGAATAATATATTTACATCACAATTACATATATAAGTCTTGTAATAAAAAAAAAAATATGTTATGTTATGCTGGGACTGGACAAGGGGATGAAACTATATCGGATCGGAAATGAAATTAGCGCTCTGTTGCACTAATCCAGTGTGTCCAGGGTCTAGTAGGGTATTAACGGTAATTGCAGTGAGGCTTCTAATTCCAGCGCAGTATTACTTGGAGCGGAATTGCCGTTGTGCCGCGTGTGTACATAACGAAGTCCGCTCTTATCTCGGGACGTTTTACAGCGGCTCGTTTTGTTGGCATTAAGGAGGCGTCGTGACGCTCGCGAGGAGATCCACGGAGGTAGATAGCGCGCACGGCGTGGCGGGGGCCAGCTGTTGGTGTCACGTGACGCAGTTATGGGTAAGGGGTGGAGAGAGGGAAAGAGGGGAAGGCCGCCCCTCCCTGTCACTCTGCTTGCTCGACCTGCCGCGAGATCGCAGCACGCTGTCCGCTACCTGGGCCCGATAGCCATAGCAGCGTGTGGGGGCAGAAACAGAGCCTTCCGAGGCCTAATTAATTACGGCTGGAACGTGCGAACACCTTCCTTTCACTGATGTAAAGTATGCGATAACGTACCCCACCAACTCGTAAATATTCATCCGTTGCTAGGAAACACTTCAATTATGTGGGATAATTACTTTTTTTTATCACTGTAACAATGGCTTAAGGCCAATTATATATGTAATTTTTTATGACACTGTCATAACAGAGCTCGGCTGCTAGCAAAACAATATTTTTATACTTGTACCAATGTATAGACACTCTAAATGCCATTTTGCCAAACAGAGTTTCTTACCTTCTGTTTTTAGATTTTAACCTTCTTAAATTATCAAAATTGAGTAATTTTTTAGTAGTACATTAGTAGCACATTACTTTTTTAAGTCTTACTTTTGTGAAGTTCTTTTTACTACGGTTAAAATTTGGACACATTAAAGTTGGATCTTGGAAAGTCATAATTAGTATTTTTGTAGCATTTGAGCAACTGGACAATGTGGAATAATATACAAACACTGCACACACAAAAGTTGGCCATCTCTGTAATAAAAAGAAATTAGTGAACAGTTACCAACTAACATCTCGAAAGCCATAACAAATAATATGAACATTTTTACTGCTACAATCAGGTCTTTGGAAATTATTATTTTTAGACAAATCTTCTATTCCGTAGTTGGTACTGTATTTTATAGTACTTAGTACTTATATTAAGTAACCATGTTTGCTCTGTACATCACTGGACAATTTTTGCCAAAGAACAGTTGTTGATGCTAAAATACCTAATTGCATTTTAAACCATACTTGACAACATAAAACATACATGCACTTTAATTGCTGGAGGGAACACACATTACTGACTACAACACAGCTGCAAACAGCAAACAGAATCTGGTTACACTACAGAAAATGCAAAACAACTTCCAAGTTTGCCTTGCATCAACGGATAAGTACTTAGTTTATAACACTTACTTAGTCAAGATTCTGTGTGGTAATAACATGAATATGAAATCACAGTTTATTAGGCCTGTCAAATATTAAGAGTCAATCAATGCACGTTTAACTATTAAACAGACACCTCAAAATACGAAAATTACACAAAAATTTATATTTTATAACTGTTGGGATCTTATGACCAGTCATTCAGATTAAGCCCTTTTACATCATATTGAAAATATGTAGAGATAGTGAAATTTCGCGAATTCAATGACTTGCATGTTAGAATCAAATATACTATGTACACTCAAGTCCCGACCATTTGTCCACTAGCTGCTACTCAGTGGAACAACGGACAATGAACGAATAGACGGGGCTTGAGTATGCATAGGATATCTGATTCTAACATGCAGGTCTTTGAATTCGCGAAATTTCACCATCTCTAAAAATATGTAAACTATTTCAAATGTATATATTTTCGTACGATGGGAAGTGGTGAGAACAAATGAAGTTACGATACAAATTTTCGTTTTCCCGTTTTCAGTATTTTAAGTGCTGCACTGCAATGTTATTATAAGGTTACAGTTTAGTAATACGGCCTATCTCTTAAGAGTGTTCAAGTAATTTTATATATGTATGAAATAGTGTTAGTTTTGAAGACGCTACTTAACAGTACATTTTCCTTTTACATAAAAAATTTAGCTCAGCCAGTTTTCATATAATGGCACTTCAAAGTCAAAATTTGCACATTTTTCGTGTTTATAAGCCACAAAAACCTGTGAACATAATGAAATGAAAAAATTCACACTGGAACTACGTGTGACGGGCTACTGCTTATCATGTTTTAAAATCCATTACAAAAATTTTCTTCATTAAAAAATTTTTTTTTGCTTCTATGATCGATTTTTTTTAACTACAAAAATATGTTGTAATTGATTTTAAAACAAGTCAAGCAGTGGTTCATGACAAGTATTTTCCGTGTGAATTTTTCCATTTCATTATGCTCATCGGTTATTGTGGCTCATAAGAACGAAAAACGTGCAAATTTTGACTCTGAAGTGCCATTATTGAGAAAATTAGCTAAGCTTATTTTATTTATTTATTTTTTTCGTTAGAGGGATATGTTTTCCCAAGTAACATGTACAAAACTAACACTATTTCATACAAGTATAAAATTACTATTTTTCTTCACTTGGACGTCCTTAACGACTTATCCGTCCTGCGCAAGAGTAGAGCCTTTCAGGGGTGTGATATAAAATAAGTAGGCAACACTGACGCGCACCTTTTGTCTCACTGCTGCCACGTGCAAGGCGCACAACTGGCGCGCAGTGTTTGCATCGTATCGCTGAAATAGCAACCTGGAAAGTACATTTTGAGATCCAACTGTATAAACGAAAGAATTTTTTTTTTCGTAGTACTGGAGGACATTCAAATACTATTATTAATGGACGTAAAATTTTAATAGAAATTAAAATACCGCCTATGAAACGCCTTTTTACTTTTTGCAGAACTGTGCATCGCGAACACACATTATAGTTCAGCAAATAAAAATCGCGTAGGTATTTCTAACTCACTATAACAAGGTTCCATAATAAGGTTGACGGACACCTTACGGATGTTGGCCCCTTAGAGGTTATTATTTATGTTTCTAGTGGAATACTGGTAAACGAGTAAACACCAAAATGGGTATACTTTTTAACGAAGTAAAACTCATTTTGGTTACTTATTTTTTGTATAATTAGCTGCCAGAAGTCACAATTTTGACGTTTTTGTAGCCTGTAATAAGGAAAACTAAACACTTCATTGAAACTATCGTGACACCTTAACACTGATTCCAAAGGTATAATACATGACAAATGCAATAGTAAAAAAGGTGCATAATGCAATAATATGCGAAGATGATTTGCCAGATTTTAAACGCAAGTTTCTCTTACAAAAATATACACTAGGACTTTTCGTAGAGAAATTGCAGACATTTCTTAGACTAGGGAATGACGTAGAAACCTATACAAAGTGTCGTGGACACATTAAGTACTTAGTAGCCTATGTCTTATACTTAAAAGAGTGCGTAGTAGATAAATAAACGCTGAAAATATTAATTGATTTCTACGCTTTTTTCGAAGCTAATATGAATAAAATACTCAATGACAATCCTAGATAATGGTATTTGCCAACTTTATGAGCAAATATTTATCTAGAATTACTAATTAGTTACGCGTGATTTCTTGCGCCGCATTTAAATGCACGAGGTTCTGGCGTCAGAGATTGTGCCTCAGAAGTTCATAACACTGGAAACAACTTTGTTTAAAACGTTGGCTAAAACTATTGTCTAGGATTGCTATTGTTTACTTTTCGCAAATTGGCTGCAAGAAACTTACATTTGTAAATTAATGCTCTTAGCGTTGAATTATGTACCACGCACTCTTAATGGTTACACAAAACCGTCAAAATAAGGCATTTTTAATCTAATTATACAATGGTCGTACGTAGATAGGCCATTATAGTGACACTGGACAGTGTACGCGGTAGATCTCACCACTCCCCACCCAGTGACAGCCTAGGAGCTAGACGGGATAGAAGCTGGCGTGAAGAATAGAGTGCTGAAGTGGCATGACCTCACCTCCGCGGTTTTCACTGTCCGCCGGCTTCACTTGGATAGGACGGTTCATCTGCAACAAACAACAAAAACTGCGTCAGCAACGTCGCCCACAAATTTAACTTAAGGGTCTGGTAAACAGCAATTTTCATCACCATGATATTATTTTTTATTTGTACCAAATATTTGTTTTCTTATTTTAGACACAAAATGTGACTACATTTGGTTTTTAAGAAAAATTTTTATCTCTCACAGTTTTCGCGTAATGGCTTGTTAAAGTCAAAATTTTCATGTTACCGTTTTAAGGACTACACTTAAATCAAATGACATACCAAACTGAAAAAAATTCAGAGTGGATAAAGACGTCGCAGGCTATAATGTCACGTTCATAAAAAACAAAGAATGAAAACTTTTTGTATTTAAATAAAAATGTGAAAAATTCAATAATTTTTTTAAGTACAAAAATATTTTATGGTTTAACATAGCTGAAATTGTAGCCTATAACATCGTTATTCACTGTGAATTTTTTTCAGTTTGGTAAGTAAGTTAGTTTTAGTGTCGTCCTTGAAACGGTAACATGCAAGTTTTGACTTTGATGAGCCATTACGCAAAAGCTATGAGAGATTACAAATTTTTACAAGGGCAAAATTTAGTCACATTTTGTGTCTAAAACAAGGGGAAAAAAAGTAACTGGTAGAAATATAAAAATACAAACGTGGCGATGAAAATTGTGGTAGTCGCGCCCTTAACATGCTATGTCACTACACATCTGCAATGCAACGTTTTACAATCTACAGCCAGGTGAAAGTAATAATTCACGAGGAGTTCAGTGACTTGCAAGCTAGAATCCACTGTGCTGTATATACTCAAGCCCCGGCCATTCGTCCATTAACTGTTTCTCACTGTGACAGCAGACATTGAACGAACAGACAGGTCTGAGCATGCATAGGACAGTGGCTTCTAACACGCAGGTCAATGGACTTGAGAAAGTTTCCTTTTCTAATACTACTGAATAGATAGGCCTACATATAAAAAAGTTGGTAGTACACAGGTTTATCTATTTCTTTAAGTGGGAGTGTTATACAATTTTATGGTATTTTCACTTTTTCAGCCGTAATATTTATTCAAATTGTTATATCAAAATTTTCTGTTCGATAAAGTATAGGATATAGTCTTGGAAAACTGCTTGACATAAATTATAGGATTATAAATTAATTAATTATAGGTTAACTTTCAAGAATTCTCTAGCAACGATTCTGCATGACCAATTAATTAATGATTCCATTATTATTTATGCCAAGCAGTTTACTACAATATATACTATGCTTTGTGGAAGAGAAAATTTTGATAATATGGTTAGAAAAACTGTTATGGCTCAAAAACTGAAAATACAACACAATTGCCTAACACTCCTCCTTTACGATGTTCACGTGGCAAAATGCATAATTTTATGTTTGTACGGCATAGTATTCAATTTACAAACGTTACTTGTGCCTACATTTTCAATTTATCTTTTAGCTCTCATAGTCTTCCCATAGTGGCATGCCAAAGTCAGAATTTACAAGTTACGGGAACATACGAATAACAAAAACCAAGTTACTTACTCGAATGAAATAATTTACACTAAAATGAAATATTAAGGGAAATTTCAGATTTAAAACGGCACAAACTAATGCATTTGCACTTTTTAAAAAACTCTGAAAATAATGACAATTTACTTGATTTATGTAAGTTTTTAAACCATACCAAAGGACTTTGTTGTGTGTTTTAAAAATTTAGCATATGGCCCATAATATTCAGTTTCAGTGTAAATGATTTCATTCCAGTAAGTCACTCGTATTTTGTTATTCCTATGTTCCCGTAACTTACGAATTCTGGCTTTGACATGTCGCTATGGGAAAACTATGAGAGCTAAAATATTTTTAAAAATGGAAAACGTAGTTACAAGTAACGCGTATAAAACGAACGCCATTTCCTGCAAATATAACATTATGTATTTTTGAGAGTTTTGCAGTGATTTCGAAAATATTTTTTTATTGCTACCTAATACTCATATCAAAATTTCGCTGCACAGTTTTGACACTTATATGTTACAATTTGTAGCTGAATTTTTTTTTTTTGTAGAATTACACTGAACGGTTTTTTAGATTTCATTACCCAAAATACCATGTTTTTCGTCGTGAAAATAAGCAAAAATGAAGGAAATAATTTTTTTTTTGCTGGCGAATGGTACATTATTAAAAAAAAAACGCGTCCACAGTATTGTGCATCGTGTGATTGCACATTGACTCAAATTTTTTCAGAACTTTTGGTTAAAAAATATTTGAGTTATTGGCACCAGTCTGAAAAAAACTCGGGAACCCCTTAAGTGAGAGTAAAATCGTCCAATCTCTGACCATAAATCAAAGTTGCAGATGAGCACGTAAGGTAATTGAAACCAAATGGAGGAAACATTTTTTTCGCCAAAAAATCGTGGTTCTACACAACTATACATTCATGTCATTTTCGCGATTGGCCACAGACACATCTGACACCACCTAGAAAACGCCGAGCCAATAGTAAAAATGCAGCTAATTGCAGACCCAATAATAATAATAATAAAATTAATAACAATAAGTGGAGCCCACGATTTTTCGCGAAAAGAATCCTGCAACAGTTTGTTTCAACGCCTTATGTGCACATATTAAGCCATGCTTCATGGTTACTGTCAGAACGTATTATTGCACAGACGTGGCTCATTTGACGGTGCCAACAGGAACAAGGTTACTGCGACACACGTCTGTGGTTTGCGGGTAGAACCACAGACGCTGAGAGTTAGAAACAGCCAATCACTGAACATGAAGCAGGGCTGCATATGTGCATATTAGGCATTGAAACAAATTATTGCAGAATTATTTTCGCGAAAAACCGTATGCCCTACAAGCAGTTGCTGTCTACTTGTGTATACATATGTTCTTGGATGCTAGTTTACAGGTCATCGAAGCCGTGAATTTTTTTAGTCTGTACACATAACCAGGTAAAGGTACATTTCGCGAGTACAATGACTTGCATGCTAGAATCCACTGTGATGTGTCGACTCAAGCCCCGACCATTTGACTATTAGCTATACTGCTCCATGGAACAGCACGCAATGGACTAATATATGGGGCTTGAGTTTGAATACGACAGTGTATAACATGCAGACAACTGAACACGTGAAATCTATCTATACCTACCACGGTCGTAGAAGAACAGGTCTAGACACTCGCCTATCTACCAATACATTTTGCTTGACCCCCTTGTTGTTTGGTTGTAGTTCGTCAAGTTACCGAGAATACTGTGTTTTGTTGGCGCTTCAGTTAGGGCGGTCGGACTCAAACTCCGTCCACTTTTTTCCATTGTTAAATTTATAAAATAAAGATTGCTGGAGCATTTTCTTAAATTTGTGAGCGAAGGAAGTATTTCATAAATTGATAAGAAATACGTTTTGATAAATTGTTTATCTTAGTGGACAGGAAGTGGGCGGGGCTTGAGTCCGACCGCCCTAACTGCAGCGCCAATAAAACACAATATTATCGGTAACTTAGTGAACTACAGCCAAACAATAAGACGGTCAAGTTTCCAGGCGAGTGTCCAGGCCTGTTCTTCTACGGCCGTAATACCTCATTATAACTTCTTTTAAATATTTACTCCTTGCAAAGGCTGAAGTATGGTAAATTTCGCATAATGTTAACTTTTTATTGTGTATGATCAGAGGTGCACTGGTTGAGCTTGATAACGTTTTCGCGGAATTGCTTCCAGCCGTCGTGGCAAGTCTGCACTCATGTTCCTGTTCCAGACGGCTAGACAGGAAACACCTAATGTAGTTCGTCTGAACACACCAGACTTTGTTGCTGAGCTCGACAATCACCCAGACTGCAGCCAGGTCATTGTCCCAACGGAAGCAGTCGAGCGTCACCGATAGAAAGAGATAAGCTCTTTCCAATAGCAGTGAGTGGGTGTGTTACACCTCACCAGTCAACAGTCCAACGTGGGTTAGTCACCGCAGACCATCTTAGGGTGTTCAAGTAGGGAAAATCTAAATTTTATATTTGTATGAAATAGTGTTAGTTTTGTAGACGTTACTTGACAATACATTTTCTTCTTACAAAAAAAAATTGCTCAACCAGTTTTCCCATAATATCACTTCAAAGTCAACATTTGCACGTTTTTAGTTCTTTCTTATAAGCTGTAAAAACCAATGATCATAAATAAATTAAAAAATTCACACTGCAACTATATGGCAAGTGCTACTGCTTGACATGTTTTGAAATCCACTGTAAAATAGTTTTGTATTTATAAAAAATTGTGAAAATTTTGAATTTTTTTGCTTTTCTTATCGATTTTTCAAAAAAATACAAAAAAAAATTGCAATGGATTTTAAAACATGTTAAGCAGTAGCCTGTGACATAAGTTTCAGTGTTATTTTGAAATGTATTTATGTTAAATGGTTGTTGCGAATTATAAGAACTAAAAATGTGAACATTTTGACCTTGAAGTGACATTACGGGAAAACTGGTTCAGCTAAAATTGTTTCGTAAGAGGGAAATGTGCTTCTCAAGTAACTTATACAATACTAACACTACTTCGTACAAATATAAAGTTATGATGTATACCCATTTGGGCACCCCTAACGTGGCAGACCAGACCAGCGCTTCTGCTCAGACCACCAGAAGCTTCAAGTCTTCCTGCTCGTACAAGGGCGATTGCAGTCGTTCCACTGGTGGACAGTCGGAATACTAGGTCTCACGGGATCGCCCGAGAACAGCTCGGACCACCCACCTCCGGGGAACCCCATAGAACCACTCCCAATCATGAATTTCAACCACTGTCAACCCGAGCCCGACCCGCGATCAGCCCAGCACAAGGCTGAGGCGGTCGGGCTTGATAGGCTATGTCAGGAAATGGAGTCTTCGAAGCGGCGGAGAAACCAACGGGAAATTGTTTATAAAAAAGTTCGTTATCGCCCCCCCCCCCCCCAAACGGGCAGGCAGAACGCTCCTGTGGCGGAGCAGTTAGGCCCGCCGGCAGTAAACATTAAAGTCCGCCGCCGGCGTAAGACGTACAACGGACCATTCAGTCATAGCGACACGATAGCCGGGATTGCGGTCCCCTCGTGCCGTGAATATTCATGAGCAGGCAGCGAATTACGAGTTGTAGCTGCCATTTGGCAGGGGTTCTCGGCGGAGGGGGAGGGTGGACAGTGTGTTTCGTCCAATGCATGCATAACCAGAGGGTCGGGGGAATATATGTAAGGAGTGGTAGGAGGTGAGGGGTGTGCATAGACAAGCAGTCGGACAGCATGATCGCCCCCCGCGCGGGAAGTGTGCACTCCGTCAAGGGAAGGCTGACATCAACTCTCGAAACGTCGCGACTAGCTGCTCTGAGAAAATGTAATTTTTTTTAAAATCGTTATTTTATCTCGTCTTGGGTTTGAGACGTCGCTGCTGTGTCATCCAGTTTAGTGTGTACCGTTGCTTCGTCTAGTCTGCTTTAAGGCGGCCACCTACCCCACGCTTAAAATGCGTTGCAGTGTGTTCGTAAACAGGATTTTTCTATGAAACAATTCCACGTGTGTCCAATGGATAGGGCCACGATTTTGTCGCGAAAAGATTTTTGCCCCACTTTGTTTCAGTGTCTCCCGTGCACATCGGCAGTTCTGTTTCAAGGTTATTTGCAGCGTGTTTTTGTTCAGACACGTTTCTCATTTGACTGCACCAATCAGAATACGATTATTGTGAGTCTGTACGTCTATAATTTGCCAAGGCCAGTGAGAGTAAAATCATCCAATCACAGACGATATAGCAGAGCTGCAGGTGTGCACATGACGCATCGAGACCAAATGTTGCAAAAATCTTTTCGCCATAAAATCGTGGCTCTGCCAATGGAACAAAGTATGAAATGGAAACACACTTCAGACAAGGTCGGAAGCTCATTATTAAGACAATATGCTAATTAAAAACACAGTTTCTAGGTCCTCCAAAATGGCTAAAACCGGCCTTTTCAGATTGTCGTATTTCAAAATATAATAACCGGATGTACGAGAAACTCAGATTGCGATGCGCACTGAACTTTGCTATAGACTTTCCACCAATAAAATGATATGGTCACCGCTTAATGACTATGGGTGGGAAATTTTCGCGAATTCAATTACCTGCATGTTAAAATCAACTATCCTATGCGCAAAATTCGCGTTTTTTTTTTTCTGACAGCTGGCTAGACTCCAAGTGACTATAGGCTAGTTCGACGTCTCCCGCTGGCCGATTTTGTCGTGACTTGCCGCGGAGAATGCTTACACGGTAGAGAGGCCAATCTATGTAAAGACGTAACACGTGTAAATGATAACACATAAAAGTTCGTGGCCAATTCAATAACTGATTATGCTCTGTTATGTATAGGAAAGTGAAGTTTAGTCTGCTACCAAATGATAACGCGAATTTTGTATGTCTCTACCTATGCATACTCGAGCCCCAATCATTTGTCCACTAGCTGTACCTCAGTGGAACAATAGACAATGAACGAATAGACGGGGCTTGAGTACGCATTGTACAATGGATTTCTGGCTTGCTGGTCATTGAATTCGCGAAATTTTCTTGTCCCTATTAATGACCTCTAGTAAAAACCGTTCGGTGGGAACCTTGCACGCTATTTCAGAGCTTGGTTCGTTGAGGCGATGCGACAAAAGTACATCCTCCTGGAGTCTGTAGTTTAATACTTCGGCTTTCGACGCGTGTAATAACATCATGTTACAGATCACATTTGCGTGCTATTGGAAGCGCACGGACTCTTGTTCATTCGCCAGTTGCTTCATCGCCACTAAGCGCAATGCCCTCGACTGGCGCCTGTTTTCATCAAGAATACTTCTCTTAAAGTGATAGGACCGCTGAAATGTAACGACGTAATAACAATGATGTTACAATGTCTGCATAAGTCCAGTGGCGGCTCGTGGGTTGTTGCCAGGTGGGGTTGCAGATAGTCGGAACTGTACACTCTTGATGAACGCGCCGTAGACCAACGACCATGAAATATTTGCCGACTACTAGATCTGTTGTGACCACTCAGTAGTAAGGGGCACCTGCACATCAGCGTGTCAGTGGCTGTAGAGTCAACCAGCGCACAACCCTGTACAGCTCTTGGCAACTACAGCCCTACCTGGCAGCAACCCACGAGCCGCCACTGCGTAAGTCAATGCTAACTGTATTAGTTGAAAAGTTCGAATTTCTCGAAGCCAACATGCAAACATAAAAAAACAGCAGCCTTATACATCAGTTCTTGCAAAAAATTTGTTGATCAAAAATATTTTAAAGGTGATATATTTCATATTTTTGGGTCACACTCGCCGACAATTTTGTACATTTAATTCCGGCGCTATAAAAAAAAAGATACGTTTGCTAAAGTTGGTAAAAAAACTGTTATTTAGAATAGCTCTTATAAGTTTTTCTTGAATTTTTGTCAGAAACCAAATGATGCTTGATGCGTTAGTTTACTTACCACACCTCCTTATCTTGCTGTGGTCCAAATGGTTTTGATTGACTTTCTGAAAAAGGAATTCTGTTAAGAGAAGTCCTCGACAGCGCATGGACGACGTTGCAGCGTGTCACGCGTATTATTTTTACGCGAAACAGCTTAACTTATTCATATTACGTTTATCTACGAATATATCACACACTTGAAACTACGTTTCTATAACTTTACAAATTTAGCACGCTTGTTAGAAACGTGATTTCCGGGTCTCTCAAAATAGCCAAAAAAAAAAATGCTTTTTTTTAGACGGCTGTAAATCCGAAACCCCCATCTGAGTTCGTAAAGTACAAAACGAGATGCAAATGTTGGCCTTTACTCCGTACTATACAAAATAAAATATAATTTTAGAGTCACCGCTTTAAGTCCTATAGGAAAGAGACTACAAAGAAAACCTTGCACGCCAGTTTGGCCCCTGTGAATAGAGGCGATATGCTTATCGTCGAGCGTGGTACTTTGGCTCTTGTCGCTCTGCTGTTCCCATGTGTCAAACGTGAACATTTCACACCGGTACACACTCCTCTTATGTGTAAAACTTTAGTACGTCATAGATGATTGTTTATCGCGGGAAAACTTGACTGTTTGCTGGATTTCAACACACGTTCAGCTTATTAGATTATTTGCTAAAGGCGATGGTATATCGCGAAAAATTGTTGCGCCAACAGAGCCTTGAAAATGCTGTAGTTTCTTGCAGCGTGAATGAATGGGTTATAAACGTCTTACACAACGCAATTGTCTTCAGAGCAACAACACGCACCAAATATTACGATACCGGGAATCTTATTGGCTCAGTCGAATAGGGCAACAGCTCCACGTACAAGCTAAAGCCAGTAATCTTCTGGTAAGCTTAACGTACGTCGAAACTCAGTAAACGGTCAAGTTTTCCCGCGATAAACCATCATATCTACATATTGCTGCTATCTCTTGTGCGTGGAGTTGTTACCGTATTTTACTGAGGAAGAATCCCGCTATTGTAATATTTGATGCCTATTACCGTTCTGCAGACGGCTAGGATGTGTCCAACGAACATCACCCAATCATATATATTGCAAGAAATTATAGCGGTTTCGAGCATATGTTGGCCCAAAACATTTTCGGGATATCTCTACTGATATTACACGAGCCAAACTTCTTCCTTCCAACACGCAGGGCCAACAACTGTTGGCGACAGCGAGAGACGGCAGCACTGTGCCGGCTAAGCTGTTTTTCCCTCAGCTGTTCCAACTCCCCTCTTCTTGTCACGGGCATGCACACGTGCCGAGGGGGAGGGGGTGGGTTAAGGGGAGCAAAATGGAATACATGGAAGGGGAAGGGAGGGGATTGACACAGCAGATGCAACGTGCACGCGCGACTTGAGATCGTAACCCACACAGACCACTGACTCTATAGCTATAGGCTATCGTTCCTTCTCTCTCTCTCTCTCTCTCTCTCTCTCTCTCTCTCTCACTCTCTCCAATCCAGCCCTCACGTTGGTGCTTTTGTTCTGAGTGGGTTTGACTGCCCTTTCCGCTCACCGGTTCCGTGATAGCGTAGTTTTCGAGTGAGGTATACAAAAGAACCAAAGAACCGTTGCGGTTCCAATAAATGGTGGTTTTATTTTTTATTACGTCACTCGATCGAAGATTCGCGCAAAAGAACCATTTTCAAAACTCTACATCTCTGAAAGTGATTACTAGGGATCGGAAGAGTTCGTGAAAAGATTTTTGCATCGCTTTGTTTCAATGCATTACGAGCACATCTCCAGTTATACGTCATGGTTGGAGACACTGGAAAATCGCGGTAATAGTTGACTATTTGCTAGGTTCCAACATGCTATATATAACACTGAATGTTTTGTATTTATATTGGCTATGGTTTATTTGAAGCATTGTTTCTCTCTACAACAGGCCCAGTTAGAACTGTACAGCTTGAACAAACAGCGTGTGTGATTCGCCACAAAACTGTTCACACGTGTCACGGTTAATATACTACAGTTTATTGCAGACTATGCTAAACATGTTTGCGATTTTCCAGTGTCTCTAGTCATTGTTATTGGCTGCGAGCATATGTGCAGGGTAGTTTTTCATTTGACTGTGCCAATCAGAACAAAGATAACCACGGCACGCCACGTCTGTGATTTTCGGACAGTACCCCAGGTCGTTGGAAGTTAAGACCTTGCTCTTTAGTACTGCAGTGGTTTTGAAAATCATTTTTGACGTAAAATTAATACATATATCAAAATTCATTCCTACAGTTTTAACACATATATTATAGTCTGTATCTGAATTTTCCGTTGCAATACACGAAACGGATTTTTAGATTTTTGCCCTTGAAATATCCCATATTTTGTGGTAAATAAAAGCCAAAATGAAGCAAAATAATTTTTTGCTAACAAACGGTACACTATTTAAAAAAAAACGCTCTGGCAAAATTGTGTATCGTATGACTGTAAACAGTCTCAATTTTTTTTCAAAGTGTTTCGTTAAAAATTATTCCAGTTATTTGCAATTGTTTGGAATAAATGAAAGACCATGGCATTAAAACATCAAATTACTGCCAAGCTGCAGGTGTGTGCATATTGCACTGAAACATAGTGGCGCAAAAATCATTTCGCGAGAACTTCATGTCCCTAGTGGTATCTTAAGTCAGAAAAGTAAACTAGCAAAAGAAAACTATAAAAAAAACATCTCGAAGTATTTAAAACTGTTAAGGTCCTAGGGGGTGACGAATTCGGATGATTCATGAATATAATAGGAAAAGTTCAGTTACTTATACTAACCTATAAATTCCCGACTCTTATTTGGAACCTTAACTTTTGACCTTAAGAAGAAAAACAAAAAATATTAATACCGTAGGAAAATTTGTCTACAAGATTTAAATGCGTTATATTTTCTTCCCAAAATGTAGTCATTAACTTTTCACTTCAAGAAGAAAACAATAAAGATTAATAACGTAAAAAAATTTTTGCAAGAATTAAATGCGTTTTATTTTCTTCACTAAATGTAGTGTATTTTCGGTATTTGCTAATGAATATGAATAATATTTTATTACTAGCCCTTCTCACGTCTCACTAGTAGGGTCTTTCAAAGTTAAATGTGACATAAAAAAGAATTGTTGTGCTAATTCTTACAATTCCAATAAATATTTTCTAAATTCTTTTCCTAATTTTCCAGAAGTAAAGTGAAGAGTGTTTGATCAGCGGTTAACAGCAAGGTTTTCAGCGCTGATGAGGTGTGATATGGTGTAAGCATGAAGCAGCGCCGGAATGAAAGGTTGAAGGAAAGAAGATATCCCCGAGAAAACCTACCGACTAACCGCATCGACCGGCATGATTCCCAAAAACGATCTCATAGGGAATGAAACCTTGTATCTCCACGGTGAAAGGCAAACGCCCTAACTATTGCATTCCCATGTACGAAGATAAAGTACTTTTTTTTTAATTGTATGTTTTGACCAATAAGACAGTTAAGGCCATGATCTCTCGTTTATTTCTAACAATTGCAAATAACTCAAATCTTTTTTAATCAAATGCTTGGAAAAATTTTGAGACATTGTACAGTCATATGATACACAATTTTGCCAGAGCGTTTTTTTTTTAATAATGTACCGTTTGCGAGAAAAAAATTATTTTGCTTCATTTTGGCTTATTTTCACAACAAAATGTGTACTAATTAGGAGGTAAAAATCTAAAAATCAGTTTGGTGTATTGCAACAGAAAAATTCATATACAAACGTTGATATATAAGTGTTAAAACTGCCAAAGGCATTTTTGATGTATGTATTAATTTGCGTTACAAAAAATATTTTCGAAACCACAGCTAAACTAGAGACCGAGGCCTTAAGTAAAACCATTAGATAAAGTTTTTGAATTGATAATTAATGTTATGTTCAGGGGTCGGCTTTCACATGTGGCCTTGAAACCGTTAATTGATAAGCCCCTGTGCATTTGACCGCTTCGCCGTCGCTTAGCACGTTGCTGCACGCGAACGTCGCGCTATTGTTCTAAGGCCCTTATCTAATTGAAAATATCTATCAGCGGGCAGTTTACGTTCGGCGACAAATGCTCGCCTAATCCAACTGTGCGGGGACCTCGCCCGATAGCGTCTGACAAAGGAGGGGATGTCCCCGAATTGCGTTCGATGTGCTGGGCTATGGGGAGGGGGTTGTCCACCCCACTTCACCCTTCCTCTCCCCTTAACCAATAGTTCCCCTAATCGCCGGATTGCCAATCTAATTTACTGATAAGGCGGCGGGGACAAAGCAGCAGTGATACTACACGTCCTGCAAGAACTCGGGAAACGGTGTGAGCGTTCGATACTAACCGTACCGCAAACATCGTATATTTAAGTAGCATATTGTGTCTTGAGGATGCATACAAAGGCGTGGTAAATAATTCAGCTGTAAAAAACATCAGATTAAAATTGTAGGTTTCTCGAAGCCAATTTGCTATAATCAAAAACAGCAATCCTTGACAAGAGATTTTACCAACTTCGTGGGAAATTTTTTTTTCTCGAGTAAGCTGGCGTATTTCTGAAAAATTATTTCCGATGCTGAAATATCGTACATTTAACTGCCACACAAGAGATCACGCTTAACAAATACATAATTCTTGGCAAATGTTTGCTCATATAGTTGGCAAATAACACTGTCTAGGGGTGTCGCTGTGTAATTTTCCCATACTGACTTTCAAAAACGGGCAGATTTCAATTGGAGTCACCTGCGTATATTTGTCTACCGCGCTATCTTAACGGTACATGCAACATTTCCCAAGAAAGCAAAATCCATCATAAGCACGAAGCGAAGAGATGATAAATATTTTAAAATTACATTTTTGTAATAATTTCTATGATTTGCAATGTTGCTGTGTAATACTCACATATAGGTCATTCGCGATAAAGTGATCATTTTAGGCGACAGCCTTGTCTGAAATAAGGATTAAAATATATTATGTATTGCGAACTTAGGCATTAACTTATGAGTACAATACAATATGTAAACTTTAATGGTTACTTAGATTGCTTCGTTTATATTAAAATGCGCCAGGAAAAAAAAAGATAAATAAATTATCTGAAAGGAAAAGTAACAAGAATTCCCAAAGTTCTCATCTTACCCCCCGTACCGCCTATAGTTGCCAAGCATAAATAAATACAAATATTTTCGGTCATTACAATAACTAAGAAAAATTCCTACAAATAAAGGCTTATTTTACTCCAGTTACGATTTTAATATTATTCAGAGTATGTGGCTAACTCTCAAATATGAATAATTTACTAATCAAAAAACTTGTTTTACCGTGAGCTCAGAAAAAAAAAGTCTGAATCAAGAATCATAATGGGAAATCCAAAAATCCAAAATGGCGACTATACCTCCCCGCTCAAAGGGGTTTCCACAGTTAAAAACTTAAGCATTAAGACTAAGCAGAGGAAATCGTAAGTTAGACAAATCGCAGAAATGTCGCTAATTCCATGATGCCATTCGTAATTTTCCTTACAACCACCATATCGCTTTAACCTAAAAAATATGTACTTCAAGACTGTTTTTTTTTAAGGAAGATAAATGTAATTTGCTATGAAATTCAAGTTTCTAGTTTTAATTATTACGGAACGTCATTTAAATTTATCTGAATTACTAAGTCCTCATTATTCTGCTAAATGTTTTAAACCATGATCTTTGGTATAATCAGTATAACCCAAAAATCCAATATTTAGATTGTTTTTCTGTTGACTGTACTTAGGCAGCAACATCACTCAATTTTTTAGTATCTACTGTATTTTTAACTCTATTTCTTACTGTTTAATATATTGACTGTGTAAACTTCTTTAACGTTCTATAGTTCCAACATGACGACGGAGACTTATCGTCTTGTGCATGGGAGCGACGAAGCACTGGATGCGCGAGTCAGTGTAGCCCATATTACTTCTGGGCTTACAAAACCCCTCCTGACAGGCGCCGCCCTCATCTGCTTTGTCACAGTGATATGAACTAGCAAGCGTAGGAACTGAAGTAGGAGTGCATAATACTGTGAAAGTAATTTTCAGCATCATGCCCGTCGCAAGACGACTCGTAAACCGCAATATATTGCGTCAGGAAAGACGTAAATATCCCCGTGGAAAAGTGTTTTTTGTATTAGTGTCCGGAGGGAGGAAAATAATAATAGAAGGATTGGGCTGTCACCGAGAACGGCCGGGAGAAGAAGGAAAAAGTACTGTGAGAGGGAAAAAGAGGGGGAAGTGAGTTTGTGCGATGACTCATTCTATTATGAGCGCTTTGTTATTCATGCTGCCTCCCTTCCCCCTTCTCACAGAGCATTCCCCTCATCATAAAGGCCCTTAATGACATCCACACTCCGTCCTTGAGCTGAGCGACAAGCAGCCGAGCGCTCTTCAGTATGAACTTGCCCCTGGCCGAAGAAGTGTAGGCAACCAAGCAATACACCACTATTTGTTACTTAAATCCTAATTTGTGAATAGATTCTACAATTTTTTGTCGCGAAGCAATTTGTTCCAGAAAAAATATTGAATAACAAGCTGGTATGTATCTAACGTCCCCCTTAAGGGAACGTGTTACGAAATGTTGTGTTTTCATTTTTGAGCCATAACGTATGTTCAAACTGTATTATGAAAATGTTCTCTTCGACAAAGCACAGGATATATTGGAAAACTGCCTGACTTAATTAATAATGGAATCTTTCATTCATTTGTCTTGCAGAATTATTGCAAGAGTTATAGGTTATCATTTAAGAATTTTCTTGCAACGATTCTCATGATAAATTAATTAATGATTGCATTAATATTTATGTCAATCAGTTTTCCAAGAATATTGCCTAAATTTTGTCGAAGAGAAAATTTCGATAATACAATTTGAATAATTGTTGTGTCTTAAAAACTGAAAATACGATTAAACTGTCTACCACTTCCCCTTAATTAAGGACGTTCAAGTGGGGAAATATCATATTGTTATATTTGTGTGAAATAGTGTTAGTTTTGTAGACATTATCTACGAGTACATGTACCTCTAACGAAAAAATAATAGCTCAGCTAGTTTTCCCGTAATGGCACTTCGAAGTCAAAATTTGCATACTTTTACTTCATACAAAACATGAAAACCAGTTAACATAATTAAATGAAAAAAATCGCATCAAAACTACACGTCATTGTCTACGGCTTGAAGCATATAAAAACCCACTATAAAATATTTTTGTATTTAAAATACATTTCTAAAAGTAACAAAAAAATTTTCAAATTTTGAAATTTTTTATTTAACATAAAAATTTTTTGTTATGAGTTTTATATGCAACGAGCCATAGACAGTGACGCGTAGTTTTGATGTGATTTTTTCCATTTTAATATGTTAACTGGTTTTCAAATTTTGTATGAAGTAAAAATATGCAAATTTTGTCTTTGAAGTGCCATTACGGAAAAACTAGCTGAGCAATTTTTTTTTTTCGTTAGAAGTATATGTACTCTCAAGTAATGTGTACAAAACTAATGCTATTTCATACAAATACAAAAATTTAATTTTTCCCCACTTGAACAACCTTAAGGACGTTCACGTGGCAAAAATTCAAAATTTTATATTTGCCTGTCATAGTGTTAGTTTTAAAGACGTTACTTGTGACTACATTTTCCAGTTATAGAAATTTTTTAGCTCTCATAGTTTTTCCCATAGCGGCATGTCAAAGTCACAATTTGCAAGTTACAGGAACATAGGTTTAACAAAAACCAAGTGACTTACTCGAATGAAATAATTTACACTGAAATTAGATATAATGGGCACTGTGCTAAAAGATTTAAAAATACAGAATGGAATTTCTTTGTACTTTTTTAAAAAATCCGCAAATGACGAAAATTTACCTAATTTATGGCAATTTAAAAAAAAAAACAAAATGACTTTGTTGTGTGTTTTTAAATCTTTTAGCATAGTGCCCATTATATCTTATTTCAGTGTAAATTATTTCATTCGAGCAAGTCACTTGGTTTTTGTTAAACCTATGTTCCTGTAACTTGCAAATTGTGACTTTGACATGCCGCTATGGGAAAACTATGAGAGCTAAAAAATTTCTATAACTGGAAAATGTAGTCACAAGTAACGTCTATAAAACTAACACTATGACAAGCCAATATAAAATTTTGAATTTTTGCCACGTGAACAACCTTTAGAGGAAATGGCACAATACATAATTCAGGAGTAAAAGCATCAATTTAAGTTGTAGATTTCTCTAAGCCAATTTTCAAAAAGCAATAAACTGCAATCCTAGACCATACATTTCTGAGAAAATTTCTTCTTAAGTAAGGTACTTCTGAAGACCAATCTCTGGCGACGAAATATCGTACACTTAATTGTTTCGGAACAGACTACGCTTAAAAAATCCATCATTCTTGGTAAACGTTTGCTCTAAAAGTTGGAAAGTACCTTTATCTAGAATTTTTGTTTCCTAGTTTTTCCATATTGACTTTCAAAAACGTGTAGATGATTTTAATTGGTGTTTTTAGCGTTTATTTGTCTACCATACGCTCTTAAGGGGGAGTGTTAGATAATTATCCGTATTTTCCTGTTTTCGAGCCATAACATTTATTCAAGTTGTATTATCAACATTTTTTCTTCGACAAAATATAGGATATATTCTTGATAAACAGCTTGACATAAGTAATAAAGGAATCTATCATTAATCTGTCATGCAGGATTATTGCAAAGGAATTATAGGTTAACTTCCAAGAATGATCACAAGTCCAACATAAGATGAACATATAACGCTATTATGATATGCAAAATTCATCATAGATATATTCTATGCCTCAACGTTGCCATATTTACCAACAATATTTTAAAACAGACGATATTGCAGAAAATTGACAAATTAAATTTAGCATCATAAGCATTGATCCATTCATTTTGTTGGAGAGAAGTCTGAAACAAAGTATATTTTAAGAACCTCTACTCGTTTCGCAATTACGTATACTTTGGGATATATTATTGCAAATAGGTTTCATCAACCAATCTGGAGGGATAAGAAACAATTTCGCCAATACGCATGACGCTGTGAAAGTACAGTACTAAAAAACCTTTCTCTAAAATGTATTTTATTTTTCTAGACAATTACATTGTAAACACTTTTAATATTTCACAAAATGAACACAGATCTCTAGCCAAACGCAACGCAGTTCAATACTCATGTAAGTTGTAATATACTAGCGCTCATTAAATACATTTTATTATATTCTATGCCACTGCCGTGAAATGTTGCCCAGACCAGGGCTTTATGCCGGGTGTAATTTTCCGCACTTCATTCGCGGAGACATGGGAGCGATAAGGTTCAGACTGCCACACTCGACACTAACAGTTTGCTTCTACGGTATTCGCAGCGCGTCATATTGTGAGCAGTGTTTTCGTTTCATTCTTTTTCTTTGAGACTTTTAATCAGAGACCCTACAATTTTATTTGTGGGAAATTTGATGTCAAGTCCAACGCGTTCTTCTAATGTTGTGTTTTACGAATCTGATCGGTATTTTTGAAGCTACAATATTATAATTTGATAAAAATTTGGCCACATTGAGGTACCCCGAAATTTTGTTTCTAATAAGCGGGCTGAATTTTTTAAGCTGTCCACAGTTCCAAGTGTGTGGTCATTTTGTAGATAAACGTATTTCTTGGCACAGGAAGTTTCCGCGAATATATTTTTACATCACTTTGTTTCAATGCCTTACGTGCACACCTGCATCTCTGCTTTGTGGTCAGTGATTGGCTGTTTTAAACTCCCAGCGTCTTGGGATTCTATCCGCAAATCAAAAGCTGTGATGTCGCAGTCAACCTTGTTCTGATTAGCACAGCCATATGAAAGACGACTCTGCACAAACCATGAAGTAGCCTATAATTGCATATGCGAACGTAATGCATAGAAACAAAGTGAAGCAAAAATCCTTTCGCGATGTCTTCCGGTTCCCACGTATTGCAAACAGATCAAGCTGTTTCCCGAGGAAAATAATAGACGTGGCACCCTTCTACGATGTAGTTCATACGCCAGGTATATCATATTTATTTACATACGTAAACGGGAGATAATGCCAACCTTCCTGACTGAAAATACGAGAGCAATCAGAAAAGTATTTTATGATAGGGACTACCTTCATTTTAATTACGTACATACGGGAGTTACATAAAAATTAATAAAAATGTTCAGGTAACGGAAAGGCGTGTTTTAAGGGAATTAACGAGAATTTACCAAGTATTTAGACAGGAACTCTCGCCAGGAATTGATTCCAGCAGTATTCGGTTGGAATCACTCTCGTGAAATGCCGAATGTCAATCGGTGGGGAAAGGTATCAGTCGATGGGACCTATAGCGTGGCTACAATAATCCTGGTGCCATATGCCGAGGTATTTTTCTTTCTAGTTCGCATTCGAAGAAACAAGAAAAAAGTTCCTCTAGCAGTACAGTGAGGATATTTTAGCGAACACTAAATATGTGTCGAACACCGCAAGCAAGGAGCACGTCTGTCGTAAATGGTGACGCTGTCGCCGAACCACGTGCTCATGGTCTTTGTGACGTTATGCAAAGAGACCTGATAATTTGACGTTATTTTCTGAACATGGCTAGACTACACACTGTTTGCTAGCTCGACGTCTTCCACTGGCCTGCAATGTCGTGGATTGTAGAGTGGAACACTTTGAGCCAATAACTACAAGTTCCATGGTTGAGTGACCAATCGTGTGTAAAGCAGACAAATACGTAAACAATATCACGTACAGACTGGCGAGCTATGAAATCATAGATTTACTTCGAGTGTGTACATATTAGTATAGGCAAGTATGCCACTAAACAATAATGCGAATTTCGTGTGTTTCTAGTTTTGTATGCCGACACATCAATTAATTATTTTGTAAATTTGATCGGCGTCGAGGACGATACGTCGAAACCATTGTTGCAGGAGCGTCATTTCAGGTTTTTCTTGAAGGTGGCCAGATTTTTTTTTTTTTTTTTGGGACAGTAACCTTGTTGCATGTATTTTTATAAATTAAACATGTATAAATTAGAAACTTTAATAATAAAATTTCAGACCTATGTGCCTACGATAGCATTATTTAAATAACAAAATATACACAAAAAAATTAAAACACTTTTCCTTCTAAATCCAGGTTCCCTGCATCGTTGGTATCGTCCAGACTGACATGACGAAACGTCATCGATATGTGAAATATGTCGATGACCGACATCAAACTACATGTCACAATAGTGATCGATAGTCGTACCGGCCTGCCGAGATAACTCCTGCCATACAGTCGTGAGGTCCCCGGCAGCTGTGCAAACGAGCCGAACTTGTCGGCACGCATCTGTCGCTAGGCTCGAGCATTGCCGTCTTGACTCGGCATGAAACACTGCATAATGCCTGGCTGGTTCACATGTAGGCCGACCACGCAGGAACAGACCAGGCGGGCGGAACAGATGCTGTAGATAACCTCATCGCCGTAGCTGGGTTAAGGCCATGATTAATTTCTTATTTATTTCAAACAATTGCAAATTACTCAAACACTTTTTAACAAAATGCTTTGAAAAAATTTGAGACTGTGTACAGCCAAACGATACACAAATTTGCCAGAGCGTTTATTTTTAAATAATGTACAGTTTGATAACAAAAAATTATTTTGCCTCAATTTGGCTTATTTTGACAACAAAAGACGTGATATTTCAGGGGTTAAAATCTAAAAACCCGTTTCGTGTATTGCAACAAAAAAATGAATGTACAAACGATGATATATAATTGTTAATACTGCCAGAATGAATTTTTGATACATGTATTAAATTGCGTTTAAATTATTTTTCGAAACCACTGCAAAACTATAGAGCGAGGCCTTAAACTAAAGACGTTATAAAATAACACTGTTACACTGCTGTTTTGTTACATGACCTAACTGAACTCTGGAATATTGCAGGCGATGATAGGGGATTGTGTACTGTAGCAGTGGTGTGGGTAACGATTTTTTTTCAACAGAAAACTTTGGTATAGGACATATGTTATGGGCTGTAATATGGCGCCGTTCAATCTGGTTACACATAGAGATAGGCCGTCAGAATTTTTCTTGCATACACTAGGGTAAACAACGGCCTTTAAAAAAAGTCAATAAAAACGTCGCACACCTCTTCAAATAAATAAATTTTCGCCTCAGCTCTCGCTGCGTACCAGCTTTGCTCAACTAGACTACTTTATGTAGAGACTCCTGGGTAATTTCCACGTTGTCTCACTGTAAAAAAATTAGATAAATTTACTGTAAAGTAATGGAAGCTAATTACATGTGCATGTAAAGGTAAATTACTCCATACATTTAAAGGAAAGTTACACTACTGATTACATAATTTTTCATTACATATGACACAGGATCTCTATGGCAATTTTACAACGCACGAGTGAAGTTTCCGAGTCGTTTTTGTGGCGAATACACTATCGTATGGGAATTCCCAACACGTGTTCGAAAACAAGGTTTCCCATACAAAGTTAGGGAATATTCCACATGTACTTGATAAGTAAAATTACCGACTATTTTAACAGTGATGTTCTTTTGGTGGGCAGAAATTGAGGACGTGCTCTGACTGGCTGACACACCCTTCTGCGTCGTCTTGTAATGTTTATTCGGCGCACACTGAACGAGAAATTTTGTAGCATGTTTTCCATGCAAAATTATTTTATAGTAGCTATAAAATAATTTTTTGGTGGCCACAATAATTTAGTGGTGTCAACAAAATATTTTTGTGGTGGCTACAATATTTTAGTGGTGTCAACAAAATATTTTTGTGGTGGCCACAATGCTTTAATGGTGTCAAAAATATTTTTGTGGTGGCCACAATATTTTAGTGGTATCAGCAAAATATTTTTGTAGTGACCACAATATTTTAGTGGTGTCAGCAAAATATTTTTTGGTGGCCACAATATTTTAGTGATGACCACAAAATATATATTGCAAGGTAAATACCCACAAAATGCTTTTCAGCCTCCACAAAATACTTTTACTGCGTACTTGTAAACCAGGCATAAGTTGGCGGTAAGGGGAAGAGTGACACGAAGGAGGAGAAAGCAGGGGAGAGTAATAAACATATGAGGATGACGTGATCGCGGGAGTGTTGCCCGACGAGCAATATATCTATCATGTCCCTCCCCTCACCCTCGTATCAACACAGCTGCGTGTAGAAACCGTTCCGAATCGCGTAGCTGTAACATTAAAAATTCAACAATGGACAGAAATCGCACAGAAAAAAAACAGGCTTGTCTTCATGGACCTCGTACTGGGGGCGGTAAAAAAAATGCTTGTGGTCACAACAAAAAAAAATTGCTGAGTTCAGCTTTGTACACATAATGCGTCTAGAGTAAAATTCTGGGTTCGACTGAACTCGAACTAAGGCAACAGGAACTGAAATGCGTTTATAGTAAAATTATCAATCTATATTCACATGTGTATATTGAGTGAACCCAAAATGAACATGAGTAGCCAAACAAGTATAATACATACTGATCATCGAAATATAGATTGTTTTAGAATTGTTTATATCTTTATTTAAATTTCTTTCAGTAAAAGTAATTTGTAGAAAATTATTTGGCTATCCTAGGAGGATTGCAGCCTCTTACAAAACAACTTAGTGTGGCGACCATTTTGTTTTCGTTTATTTCATTCAGTACAACAGGTTGTGTGTGTTAAAAGTAAGTCTCGTTCAGGATTCTACACTACAGACAGCATAGGGACCAAATTGATTATCCCAATCAACTTCTACTCCAGCGCAGTCCGGGTGTAACTGCGACAATCGTTGGGTTCAATTTAACGAATGCATAAATAAATAAAAGTCGTCAAGTCCAACTTAAAACGGTATAGTAAATTCGTACTGTCCTCTCTTGTGACGATCGATACCATTTTGTTTGCCCGATGTTAATTTTGCACTTCGTAACCACCCGTCCATTAGTTTCAGCGCGTGCTCCAGTAAATTATGTCGAAGAATATTAAGTCGTCGTCAGCGGTCTACCGCCCTGACTTATGATGCTTATTGCAACATTTCTAAATAACTTGTCAGAACCACATTTAACTAAACGGCTGTTCTCTATTACGGTTTGTCTCAAGGCCATGATCTTTCAATTATTTCAAATAATTGCAAATAACTCATATATGTTTTAACCAAATGCTTTGAAAAAATTTGAGCCTGTGTACAGGCATACGATACACAATTTTGCCAGAGCGTTTATTAAAATAATGTACCGTTTGCTAGCAAAAAATTAGTTTGCTTCATTTTGCCTTATTTCGACAGCAAAATATGTGATATTTTATGGACAAAAATCTAAAAATCCGTTTGGTGTATTGTAACAGAAAAAATCTTATACAAACGAGGACATATGGGGGTTAAAAGTGTAAGAATTAATTTTTGATATATGCAATAATTTTCGTTAAAAAAGTATTTTCGGAACCACTGCAAATCCAAAGAGCGAGGCCGTAAGTGCCGAAACTCGTGGGCGTCGAAATACTTTGCCCAAAAACGTCCGGCGGTAACACCTTGGCCTGTCGTTCTTCGTGTCCTAGAAACACATGTCCTAAGCGTTAACAATCGTTTATCGCGGTGCTCCTGTTTGGCGCCAAAATACCCGCCGCTTATCCTGCAGGTTTTGGTTCAGTTGAGCCAATCAGGGGACAGCTTCTGTCCCTTCGAGGACAGTAATTTCTTGACATTGCCGTACTTATTCCTTTTTATTTACAATATCACTTTGCTACACTTGACAATTACCCTGTGTGTGTGTTCCCTTAAACCTATAATTACTTATATTATAATTATTAATATTATCATTTAACAGTAGTGTCTTGAATACAGTGTGGCTCACATACATTCCCTCCACTCCGATAGCTATAAGGGTTACAAGAGTGGGAGTGTTTGAGAGTAGGCCTGGATGCTGGTGCAAGTGCACCTGCCATCTACAGATACAAAATAATTACATTTCTGTTTCATCTAAATAAGATTATGTACACTGATGCTTGTTTGATGACGGTGGTTTGATCGGAGTTTACGCATTACGCTGAGAAGAACAAATGGTCGAATGACGGGTTAATTTTTATATTTGTAATTTTTCACAATTTATGATAGAATTGTTGAATATTCCTGTTGAATACTAGGGTGGCGATCATATAGTACGTCACATAACCCTTTACTCATCAGTCCACTCCTGGTTGAATTGCGATCAAAATTTTACTATGGAGACTGCAATGTCAGAAAGCAGTGATGCCAGATTTAGAGCTACTTCTTACAACCGAGGGAAAACAACTTACTTTAAAAGCCGAGGGATGTGAGAAATCTACCGAACAAATTCGTTGGAAATTTTGAAACTTTGTTTTTTCCTTCGTTTATTTCTAACAGGTTTTGTGAAGAAAGATTGAAATTGTCGCTTTAACTACCCTTTGAAATTGTAACGACTTTAAGAAGATGATGTGAATTTTCGGGCAACTTTTATAGCAACCTTGTAAGGTTGGTGCAACTCGTGTGTTCTTTTTCACTTCGTAGTCATTGATACCTCTGCGGTCGTTAGTTACGTGGCAAATCTTGTTTCTGTTGTGTGTTTTATGTGGTAGTCGGTCATTAGTACGTGTGAATTAAAGCATAAGTGTAAATACAATGGTGTTTGAGGCACCTTCTTTTTTTAACATTAGGGGTATCTAATTTTTGTTATTTAGGCTGAGTAACTTCATCGGTCATATTGATTGTAGACATCAGAAGAGTGTGAGAGTATTTGTCTTGGGTGTTTGGCAACACTAAATCTGAGTGTCCTACGCGTAGAGATAATTAGATAAGCTGAGTGAACACGGCTCGAAGTACCCGCGCGTTTCCAGACCAAATTTCCGCGTGATGGTAGAACTCCTAGCCACGACGTGACAGTTTTAGGAGTTCAGTGATTCAGTCAATGATTCAGTTCCCTTAGGTCAGTACCTTTATTTGAAATGATACTCGCACACTCAAGGAAAAATAAATTAGGTTAATAAGATTATTTTTTAGTTAACCCAAACAGACAATATAGGCCCTAATTGAAGATATTTTGGCCAGCACTCAACATCTATAGGTTTTTAGCACCGGTGAGGGGTGAGTATGGAGCACGCCGGGATGAAGGGGTGAGGGAAACGGGAGATACCCGAGAAAACCCGCCGACCAGCGACATCGCCCGTCACGAAAACCCGGGGACCAGCCCCGCCGGGAATCGAACCCGTATCGCCTTGATGGGAAGTAAGTGCTCTAGGCATTGCGCTAACCGCAGTCTAGGTATTTGGCTATAAAGGCGTTATGGCTAGACACGATTATTTCCAGAATTGATTCTAGGTCAGGTTGAATGTCAAGAACCTATATACTTCACTGGCATTACCGTGATCGGACGAAAGTTGTTTTGATACACATTTGACGACTACAAACCCTGGTGAAACTGCATGGTAGCTGCTTGTACGGTTACAAGCCAATGCATATTGGACTGTGGCCATTGCGTGTATAGGCCTGAGAAGTCTAGGCTGCTACCTGGTTAGTATGTGAAATACTCGTTATGGCATATCCTACCCTCCTTCCTTCCGCACTATAACGATGCACTCCGTACTGTGTCGCGGTGATTTATCCTCTTCTCTCTCTCTCTCTCTCCCTCTTCCTCATTCTTGCTTATGTAGGCCTACTTAGTTTCCCTTTAACACATCCCTCCTCCCCAATCAGTCACGTGCTGACAAGTCATATAACAGTTTTTTTTCCTTAATGCCAATTCGTCGAGCGTCATAAATCCCGCGTCTCTCTTCTCCAGCTATCATACTGTTCGACTCTCCTACAAATCTCGAGACATACTCATACTAAAGTCACGTGGAAAATGTTCCAGTGGACACACAAACACTAAAGTTGTACGATATTTTGATATAGGGGCCTATTTATACCAAATTTAAAATATCTAACCTATATTTAATTTTCTAAATATCGATATATCGATGCTACGATATTATCGAATCCATCAATATTTCGATACGGTCGATAGATTAGAAAATAGACCGTTTATAAATTGACGATATCTATAATGACGTAAGGAAGAGATGACAGCAGTTATGTTAAAAGTGCGAAATAAAACAATTTAGGTTTGGCGGCGATATTAGAAACTTCGACTGCTGGAAAACGTGTCAAATACAAATTTAGGCCTTCAGCGGATATGGCTAAAGAAGAAATAAATACTTACATGTGGAAGCATGAAGTTATGAACATTGATTTTTGTCAGTCTTTAAAAGCGTGTTTCTGAGATAAGATTGAGTTTCCAGAGGTACTAATTTTTAATTATTTATATTCATGCCTATGTCTTAGCAAACATTTTTACTATTTTAACAGCTTATATTAGATTACCCATCGTTTTAAAAATGCTAAATATATTTAGAATGTATGTCAATGTTATAAAGAAGAGATGCTTTTGGAAAAGCAATGTTATCGGAAAAATATTTTTATCGTAAAAAACGGAATCGAAAAATTTAAATCGGAATACTGATAAATATAAAAAATTATCTCGGAAAATAGATGTGAACAAATGGCTATACTGAAAACTGATATCCAAGTATAGGCCTAGAAGTTATCGATTGTATCGTTGAATTGGAGGTCGATGTATCGTTGAATAGGAGGTCGATGTACCGTACCGAATATTAACGAATGTTATCGGTGTATCGAAAATATCGAGTGAGTACACAGTTGACTTTAATAACGACATTAAAAACTTGTGATATCAAACAGCCCTAACACACACACACACACACACCGGCTTTCGAAAAGAACCACGTTTTTTCTTCGACGAGTTCTCGTCGCACATGCAAACCACGCCGCTGCCGAAACCTAATTTTCAGGCGACGCGCAGAGAGGAATTGAAAAAACGAAAATAAAAATGATGTAGGATGTCGCGAGTGGCGCCGGGTGGCGTGGCGACGGACAATACGCGCCTTAATTAAGGCGGCACGGGGCTGGACGGCGTCCAATCAGCGCGCCATTCTTACGACGGTGAGTCTGGCCGGACACAATGGCCGCGCTAACTGGCTGCGAGCAACCCTGATACACACATGTAACCTGCTCCACTCTCTCGCCGCAGCTTCTAGTTTACATTACCGTCTCTCGTTCCCTGTCAAATAAGTCAATTATGCTCGGCGACTGCACATGGAGAGGCAAGCAGAACCTGCCACGCATAACATTAACGGCTCTATTAAGACTCCGCTACATATGACTAGGGCCACGATTTTGTCGCGAACAGATTTTTGCCCCACTTTGTTTCAGTGACTCACGTGCACATCGGCAGCTCTGCTTCATGATTATTGGCAGCGTGTCTATGTTCAGACACGTTTCTTATTTGACTGCACCAATCAGAATAAGATTACTGTGAGTTTGTACGTCTATAATTTGCCAAGGCAAGTGTCAGTAAAATCATCCAACCACAGACGATGTAGCAGAGCTGCAGACGTGCACATGACGCATTGAAACCAAATGTTGCAAAAATCTTTTGGCCATAAAATCGCGGCTATATACATATGACATACTCGAGTCCTGGACTTATCGTTAGTGAAAATGAGAAATAGCAAGAGTCTTTCGTGCCACCGAATTTTACAAAACAGTGTATGACTGAATCACAGACCAAATAGTAATACAGACGTGAAATGATGTGGCGGCGTATTTGATACGAGCGAACTTCGCCCCAGACGGGTTGCCCGAGACTGTTGATACCAGCCACGTGTATGATTGGCTCCTGCATGCTACGGAAGGTTTCCTAATGGTATGGCCGCTTGCTAGCAGGGCAGCCACCTTATAGGCAGTTCGGAATAAAGTGAGCACTCGACAAAACCCTGCTAAAGATCTATTTCCAGCCAATTCATATATTTCCGCGTGTAACAGCTAACTACGGGAAAAGTATAACCTCCTGGGACACGTCACTTTATGTTTGCGCGTGTAAGATAAATTGTTCAGTCGATAGGTACCTATATAGTTTGATAAAAAGAAATTTATTAATAAAATAAAATAAAACTATATCGCTGTCGGTTGATTTTGTTTCAGTATTGTTGTGTTTAAATACGAATAAACACGGAACTATGTTGTGTTATTTCGTTGCCAACCATACAAGCAGTAAAGTGACTATCGGTAATGTTGAATTATATGTAGTAACAGCTAGTGATATTTTTCAAAGGTTAAGTAATTAGTGTTCACTTTATTTCGAACGGCATATACTCTGATTGGCGGTAGGCGTTTCCGACATGTTGCTGGCCAGCGAAGCTATTTTGCCGTCCTACCAGTTATTTCATTTCTGTATTTCCAAATATTCTATGACTGAATGATGGTTATGGAGTTGTTTCAGGCTGTTCAAACCTGACATTAATTTTACAGTCCTACAATAAATCTAAAGTTCCGTAGACATTACTCCTGAGTACAGTCTCTCATTATGGAACAATTTGGCAAGCATAGTATACGCATGACAACTTACTGTACGTGAGGTTCTGAGTTCGATTACCAGGTCCGGCTACAGGGACGTAGCCAAAGGCGAGAGGGAGGAAAATGGGGTCCAGACCTTTCACTTACATTATGCAAACTGCTTTTAAATAGCACCATTTTGCACCTTGAAAATCCAAAATTTCTTTTCCCGGGGAACAACGACCGGACCATCCCTCCCTCCCCCCCCTCTCTCTCTCTCTTTGAAGAGATCGGTGTTATTATTAACTATAGAGAACTCCGATCCGACCACTTGGCACAATGGTTTGAGCTTCTGGACGGTCCCGGGTTAGATTCCCGGGAGGAAAGGTGCAAATTAAATGTTACCTCCCCGAGTTCAGGTTGTGTTTGTAGCTATACCCAGAAGGCAATGGTGTACTCACCCTCGCCTAAAAAACCCAGGTGCTCTCCCCGAGGCAGCAAACTTCTAAATAATGGAAATGAGGTTACAATAAAAAAAAAAGTAATAAGTGAATTGCTCTGGATTCCTAAACATGGAATATTGAGTAGGCTCAAAATAGCATACGTTACAATAAACTACTGATATAGGAAATCATTACAAAGGGGAAAAATCTGTAGGAATATTAAAGGAATATAGCATTATTTTTAAACATAGCATTTCGATCAAGTGGAACGACCAGGCCTATAGGTTGTTCTAAATAAAGTCAGCAGTCAGAAAACACCTGCTAAAATTCTATTTTCAACCAGTTTTTATTTAGGCCTATCCGCGCGTAACGTCTAACGACGAGACATGCCTAACCACTCTGGACACGTCACTTGATGTTAGCGCGTGTAAGATAATTGTGCAGTCAGTATAAATCGATACTGTTTAATATAATAAAGTTTATCTAATATAAAAAATTGATTACTTCCATACTCCTCCTCCGAAACGGCTTAACCGATTTCAATGAAATTTTGTATATACATTCGGTAGGTCTGGCGAATAGGTTTTTATCTAATTTTTTTTTACTCCTAAGTGGTATTGTTTAGTAAATATTTTTAATTAAATAATTTTAGAACCAGGTCGATAACTGTGTAAGTGATATTTGATCAGTTATCCCCACGAGCTGATACCAGTCTGCCCCCACCAGTTGTCGCTGCTATATTATTATTATTATTTATTAACTTCTTTATTATTAGACCTCTTCCACTTATATGCCACATCCTTACACACTTACAATAAGTTATTTATGTGACAAAACAACGTGTGTCGGGGCAGCTAGTTGATTATATAAAATACAGTTATGTCGATTTTGGTTGATTTTGTGTCTGTATTGTTGTATTTAACTAGGAAACACATGGAACTATATTGCGTAATTTCGCTGCCAACCATGCAAACAGTAAGGCAACTAGAGTTAATGTGGAATTATATGCAGTAACGGCTAGTGATGTTTTTCATAGGTAAAATGTTTAGTAGTGATCACTTAATCCCAAATAACTAGAAATGGTGAAATATCGCGAATTGAATGTCCTGAATGTTAGAATAAAATATCCTATGCATACTCAAGTCCCGACTATTTGTCCACTAGCTGCTACTCAGTGGAACAACAGACAATGAACGAATAGATAGGGCTTGAGTAGACATAGGATATTTGATTCTAACATTGAATTCGCGACATTTCACCATCTCTATATACAAGTCTATGCCAAGCCCAACCAACACTTCCCTGCAGAAACGTATGATGACCCAGTTTCCCCACAATGCACCATGCCAGGAATCCTCGTACTTACACGAGTATTGTCGTACGCCTGGCAACACGGTTGGTGGGTTTCCAGTCGCGTGCACGCAAGCAGCTGCTGTCACACCCAGCCCCTTCCACATCACCCCCTTTTTTATCCCCAACCCACAACCTCTCGCAGTCAGATCAAGAGCAGAGGGAAAAAACAGCTGGCCTGGCCCAGGAGGGGTTGCACCATTGAGAGGGGGTGGGGGAGTGAATGAGATAGCCGCAGGGAACACGCGTTGTTGGACAAAGGCGGATAAGGACGAGTTTAGGAAAGGGTTAGATACGAAGGGGGGGGGGGTAGGAGAATAAACCAGCAAGCATTACTTACTTCCCTTCTGATTTACACTTTGGAGTGAAACAACCGTAACCTACTTCCAGTTGGTGGCAATAGACAAAATTCATGTAGGCTACTGTTGTCGTATCTCCATTCTGAACTGCATTTGGAATACTTTGAATAAATAAAAGTTACGTTATGCATACATGTATTTTGAAGTCCCGTCGCTATTATTATTCTCGTGTACCAAAACCAAACATACATATTTCATACAGTCACGAACATTTACAAACATTAGTAACTTATACAACTTTCGAGGCAAAACTTGGCCACTTTCACTGCATTTACCGAGATCTTGTGCATTATACATATTTACTTTTATTATATGCAATTACAAAATCTATCTAAGTACTAAACAAACTGTTTTTTTTTTTTCGCCACGCAAATACAATATCGTAACTAGTTGCAGCAACTTAAAAGATAATTCAAAACTTCTGTTCAAGATGCCAATCTATCTAGACTAAGTTTCCGTGAGTCAGTCACAAAATTGGCGTATCACTAATGGTGTCGTTGCATGGCGTATGTCATGTAGTATCATCTCTACACTCAATTTGTGTGCAGCACTTTATTATTATTTATAATGTTCCTGAGTGAAATTGAGCAGTGGTGGTATGAATTTATTTGTAGAAATTGTGGTTAAAACTCCAATATGCGTTTATCTTTGAGGATTTTAATCCGGTATGTATTTTCCCAGATAAATAAGCCAAAAAAAAAAAAAACAGTTCTTGGCCATTTTGAGAAACCCGGAAAAATTTGCTCCAGAAGGCATGCAAAATTTGTTAACTTATAGAAACATTATTTTAAGTGTACTTTTTTTGCGCATATTTACAAATTATATACAGTAAACATTATTCGCCGAAAAAAGAATAATTGCAACTTCCTACGATGCATTTCAAGTTCAGAGACCTTAAGGGGTCTCCCTAATTGCCCTTCAAATGCGTTGCAGCGAGTTACTATTATTCTCTTTCTGACGAAACTATTTAACGCACAATACATCCGTATATTTACGAAAAGACGAAGAGAACATACACTTCAAACTACGTCGCTATAGTTTTAAAAATTCGGCACGTTTATTAGAAATATTATTTTCTGGCCCCTCAAATCGGCCAAAAACAGCTTTTTCAGACTGCCGTATCTGGAAACTTAACAATCGAATTCGAAAAATCAAAACTATAGAAACAAGCGTTAGACTTTGAACTACGCTGCCCATAAATAAAATAATGTGGTCACCGCTCAAAGTACCAATAGGAAAAAGGATGATAGTAAATCACTGCTCGCCATCTGAGTGGCTTGTATGGAGAGGTGATAATGTATTGCACACGTCGGTTAGTAGCTGAGCACTCTTATCGCTCCTATCTCACACACACAAAATCAGCCTATCTAGGGAAGCCCCTTAATGCACACAGAAGTCAAGAAGTATTGCCCAAAAAAATACTCAGTGCAGTTGCTTTGTGCACCATGACGTTTTCCTCGGACTTTTCGACTTACGTAGTGTTAATGCTGAAGATTAGTTAAATCTTAATCAACAGTGACACAGATAATAATTTGCGACTGCGATAACTAGTTGTGTTTAAGCTGTGTAACCGTTAAATAGCAAGACGCTGGATGTGTCGAGTTAGACTAAACAGCAGTTGTACAAAATAACGCTTAATTGTAGTCCAGAAGCCTACACAACAACGCCAAAGGAAAATTTCTTTATAGGTCACTAATTTAATGGATGCTGATTTTTAGTTGTGCACAATTCTCTAAGACGGCGAAGAACACAAACCTATCTTAAAATAATTAATCGATAATTGTTCTTCGACGTAAACATGGGATAAATAAAAAAATCCTACTAGTAGAAATTTTTTTCTTTGCCACACTTTAGAGGAAATATTTGCTTATTAATTGGAAAAAATTACTATCACGGATTGCGTTATTTAATCTTTTTTTTTTTTACAGCTGACTTACGAAGACCTGGAAATTTCCATTAGCGTTTTAGCGTTAGGCCTACTTTTGTGCCACGTCTTCTAAGTCTGTTTACGCGCTGGTGTCGGTTACAGGTTGAAAATCAGTTGTTGATACTTTAAATATGAGGGAACAGTGACCGATGATCATTAATATGATCCTGAAGACGTAAATAAAATGTTAAAAACTACTATCCTCAAACAATTTCACGGCAGCCGCGCTGGCCGGAAGGTCAGACCTCTCGCCATCCACCAAGGCGATCCGGGCTCGATTCCCGGCAGAGTCGGTTCCCTGAATTTTCACATGTGAGAATCGTGCCGTACGATGCCGCTGGTCCGCGGGTTTTCTCGGGGATTTCTCGTTTCCCCCGCCCCTTCATTTCGGTGCTGCTCCATACTCACCTCATATCGCCCCTCACCAGCGATAAAGACCTCGATGTTGAGCGCTGACCAAAATCTCTCACTCACTCAAACAATTTCACACTTTATTTGACCCATTACCAACACAAGCGCAACGACAGGGCGGAATTTTTAATTTGCCAAATCGTCCAGTAAAAATTCTATTAAGTTCCTAAGCTGTCCGTGGTGTACAATCCAAAAATTATTGTAGAAATTACAAGGAGTTTCTTTATACTTTTATAAAACATTGTAAAAGTACAAGAATTTTCTTTGTAAAAAACTTAGGAAAGCTTCGTAATTTTCCAAAATCACGTATTAATCGGCAATTCTTACTTATACACAAACCACGTCGTCTGGTATGCAATTTACTGAGAAAACAATTGAATACTAATTACGTGCTACAAAAATTTGAACGTTAACTCAGTGAAGTGTACATTGAATATGTACACTAACATACGGCCTCGCTCTTTAGTTTTGCAGCGGTTTCGAAAATATTTTTAACGCAAATTTATACATATATCAAAAATTCATTCTTACAGTTTTTACACTTTTATATCATCGTTTGTATGCGAATTTTTCTGTTGCAATACATCAAACGGATTTTTAGATTTTTGCCCCTGAAATATCACATATTTTGTTGTCAAAATCAGCAAAAAATAAGCAAAATAATTTTTCCTAGCAAACGGGACATTATTTCAAAAAAATCTCTGGCAAAATTGTGTATCGCATGACTGTACACAGTCTCAAAATTTTCAAAGCGTTTGGTTAAAAAAATATTCGAGTTATTTGCAATTGTTTGAAATAAATGAAAAATTATTGCCCTAAGGTGGTCTTGGATTAAGGTGAGCAGTTAGTACAACGCAAAGATTCAGGTTCAAATCGTGGTGCGTCTACAGTTTCTTACACTCATAATAATTGCACATAAAATAATGTGTTCAAGAGATATTTAATTAATATAAATTGGTTCATTTTTATTGTCTGAATAAAATAAATAAGGAGGGCCTATTTCAAATTTAATTTTTCATTATTGCAAAACCAAATACAAGTAATCTTATAGCCATAAACTGATTTTTTTTTTTTTGCAAAAACGAAGTTTGTAGTTTTATAAGGAATTACTTTGTCAATTCGGATTCCGAGGGTTTTCCTTGTAGAAATGATGGCAGTGCGTTCCAAATACGGGAACAATTTCCTTGTGGCTGTGGTGAATGTAGGGATGACAAATGTACTGTGAGCTCTCTTGTCAGTTAGGTCGTTTCTTGGTCGAAGCACATAAGCCCTCTACACCTGTTTCCGGTGCACGGGGGTTGTCGCTGCTCTACAACCCTCTGCGCGTGGTCGAGTATGCGGGCTGTGTGTGTTCCGAAGCGAGGGTAAAATAATAGCCCGGGTGTGGGGAGTGATTTCGGAACGAACCAAGGCGCTGACTACCGCCGGTGGCTGAGATGATCAGTATTGTTACATTTCCCACGTTACATCGCAGTCAAAGTGTTGTAACAAATATTGTATACAAGGACAATATAGGAAAGTCAGTTGAAAAACAGGAGACGTGTTATTTAATTCCAGTTCACGCCGATATTATTGTTGTTCCTTCTACAGTAGCATACTCATGGCGGTATCAGTCTATGGAGTGGCATCTGCCGTACATTTCAATGGTAATTGTGTGAAGCCGATCATTTTCGAACATTTCCGAACTGCGCATGCGCAGGACGTTATTTTTCATGAGTCGCCATATTTTGGGTGGCAAAACAATAGCAGAAAGCAATGTAATTATGTAATTTTTTACAAAAATCCACGCAAATTCTCTATTTGAATCGTACACAACAGTTTACAATAGCTTAAGAAATATATATATAAAAAAAAAAACAAATTATCTCTCGCTGTGTATATACTTTATAAACTTGATGAATTTAAATAAAAGTTTCTTACCTGTACAAAGATAATCCTCCGTAACGATGGAATCTGTTTGTAAGGCCAAGAGCTGCACAAACTTTCACCATAATGTGTAGTTAACAAAAAACTAAAACATTTTCATTCAGCTCAATGCTATGTTTACATGTTTTTGCCACCACTAGCTCTATCCTTGTCTTTAAACGTCGTCTGTTGGCCGGCTTCAAATTTGCTCAAAGGCTTCCATTCCATAGACTAATACCTCCATGGGTAGTTTTAGTTTTGTGTTTTGTTATTTATAAACTGAAATGTAATCATGGTTTTATAATATAGTTAAGCTCTTTTAATTATTATTTTGATAAGTTAAAATTTATAATATTCATAAAAATATTGTACACTGTTAGCCTAAGAGGAAGTTACTCCGTAAATGTATAGCCACCATAGAAAATAGAGACATAAGAATGATAATAATGCTAGTGTTTCCAGTCCGCGTCGTTGATAAAACGTTTCGCACTTCAATAATGCTAAAAAGCTGTACTTTCTTATATTGTCCTTTCACGATATTTGGTTGTTATCTGTCAATTTTACCCACCTGCATTACTGCATTGTATAGGTGGTTCGAAATTAAGTGAGCTCTCAAAAAAGCCCTGCTATATTTCTATTTTCAGCCAATTAGTATCTTTCCACTAACGACGGAAAATGTCTGACCTGTCTGGACACGTCACTTGATTCTTGCGCTTGTAAGATAAATTGTGCTGTCGGTGCGAACCATAGAGGTAATATATATAGTAGAGGGAACATGACGTCACAAATGTGTGTCCAGCATGGTCTCGAGAGTTTGGTGTCGTTTATTTATGATTTCTCGTCGTAAAAATGCAGTCGTGTTGTTTGAAACTCATGGCGTACCTTCCAGAATATATATTTAGTCATGTGGTGTCACCAAAATCTCGGTTCTAAACATTATAGTAAGTATGTAGCTAATATTTACTTTTTACTAAAAACAGCTGTGTTAAGGAAAACAGTAACGTGGCAAACATTGTTTACATTTGTCGTTCTGAAATTTCTACGCAATTATAGTATGCGATAGTATGGCAGAATGTTCTCCTTAGTTCATAAATTCATAAGGTACCGAAATAACCCAACACAGTTGTGATTACTAAGCAATTATTATCTTGGCTCTCAATGTTATTTCAAATTTCCCGCGCATATTTCACTAAAATCACGTGACACATGTTGAACACACAATTTCGTACGCAGCTGTCTAGAGGATACTCCCTCTACCCTATATTTACTCTAAGGTGGGAACCCATACAGTTTGATAAAAAAATATTTTATTAATTACATAAAACACAAATGTGTTGAATTGGGTATATATATTTTTTTTTATTATTGTTCCATTTTAATAGGGAAATACACAGAACTACATTCTGCAATTCGCTGCCAACAGCACAACGAGTAAGGTAACTATTGTTAATGTTGAAATACATGCAATAACGGCTAGTGACTTTTTTCAAAGGTTAAATCTTTGGTGCTCGGTTTATTCCGAGCAACCTATAGTGGGTTTTTATGTAACTCGCGGGTTCAGACTGCATCACGTGAACACTTGACCAAAACAAAGCAGAAAATTCTCTTTGGCTAAAAGTCAGCAGGTACTTAGTTTGCGAGATAGGTCCAGAATACCAGCGAAGGGGAATGTCATTTTGTTATTTTTCTCATAAACAAATTGGCGAAAGACGTTTTGGTCAGAGATTAATGTGCTTTAGTCCGTATACACGAATTAACTTATTCTTTACTTCCACTTTCACTGACTTATTTTTGGCGATCCACAGTGATACGGGATCTTTTGGACCTTTATTTTCTCAATACTCTGAAAACTGTGAGCAAAAAATAAGTATTTTTTTTCTCAAAACACGTGAATATACTAGTAATTTCATGTAGTTAATGTTTAATTATGATTGCAAAATAGATATTTCCAAATGAATAAAACGCTAATATTTTGGGAAGGGTTATTTCTTTGGATATGTCACTGTTTTCATGTGTGACGACGTAGGCCAATACATGACTTTGTTGTGTAAGCGATTTTCATTCAAACTTTACATACTATTTGCAGTTTAAAGTACATTATAAATGTCCTACAGTAGTGAACACTATGACTTCATATAGGAAAGATAACATATCACTATTTACAATTAACTGAAAACTACAAAGTGATCGGCATTGTTTATATGTTTAATTTTCTCGGGACATACGTACACACATGTGTGTGAATAGAGAGAAAAGAATGAGGGAGAGAGAACATCATCTTAGAAGGCAGCACATGAACCAAATTATGTGCATTTAGGGTTGTAGACCTACTGTAAAGTGACTTCCTAAAATGTTAAGGAAGTAATTAACCTAAACATAGTATGGACTATGGAGTTACCATACTTCTGCCTTGTAAATATGCAAACTTTTACATTTGTCACAATACAAGTCTGGTAACTTCAGCAAACATTTGACTGTTTTATAAAAAGTTTATGAGTGCTACCACGGATGTCTGGGAAACAATTCTACTATACCTACACACTTAGCGGTCCTATACGCACGTGTGGCAAATTTACTATTTTTTCGAGTGTAGACTCTCACGCACAACACTATTACTGCACATAATCTAACAATAACAATTGTTGCCTTGCTCGTGTATGGTTGGCAGCGAATTGACGAATATAGTTCCGTATATTTTACTACTTAAATACAACAATACTTAAATAAAATCAACTCTATTCTACATATTTGTGTTTTATATAATTAATAAATGTTTTCACTAACCTATAGCCTATAGGTTTCTACCGACTGGACAATTTATCTTACATGCGCAAACATCAAATGACGTGTCTAGAGAGGTTAGACATTTCCGCTCGTTAGCCGTTACGCGGGGAAAGATACGAATTATTGGCTGAAAATAGAACTTTACCAGGGATTTTTTGAGTGTTTACTTTTTCCAGAACCCCCATATCAAGAGTTTAGCACGATACAGCGATGCTACGACAGCTACACTGTGACAAAAACGATTAGCCAATCAGATGCGTACGGCTGCGATAGAACGCGTTCTAACGAAACTATTTCGAAAAGATTTATGTAATTGAAATGTGTTCGTTGTGTTAGGGCCGTATCTATAAACGGCTTTCGAATGACAACCAACTGCTCACCAATGCTTTCTCTATGGGAATAACAGTTGGTTGTCATTCGAAAGAGGTTTATAATATAATATCCTTCAGTTGTCTCATTTAACTTCCACTTTTGCAAAAAGAGGTCACTGAAAGGCATATGTAGATAAGCCCCGCCGCTGTCACAGTATTATAAAATCTGGCGACGACATTTAACATGCGACGATCGCAAATTACACAACGCTGTCGCATCATTGCGCTATTGTACACAGCCAGTAAGGCATTTACGAAAAATTACGTGACAGAGCGAAATTCAAATTGAAACGTTAGAAAAAATTATCCACCTGAAGTTAAAGGGCATAAAAAAAGTGACAAGAGCTAAGAACATGGACAGCCTGATAAACTCTTAACTAAAGTTAATTCTACTACAGGTTAGAAAGATCAGTGTTAAAAGGTGGACAAATGGAAAATTTCTGCCGCTTGAGCGCTGGTATCGGAAATGGGTGCAAACGGGCCAATCACAGAGCTTTCCTGAATTTAAAGTTACACATGTTGATAATTTAAAACGCGAAATTGTTTTTTTCTCTTTAATTTTAAATTAAATGACTTCTATCATTTCCAAGCCTGTTTAAAATAAATTTTACTACTTAACGGTTTCGTATTTGTCTTGTGGTTCAGCGATAGTAGCGAAACTAGCGACAGAAATTTTCCCTTTTGCCAAAATCTCCCTCAAGAAAACACACGATCTTTCTAACCTGTAGTAGAATTAACCTTATCCTAGCTAACCCAAGTCGAGAGCAGACGAAACACGTAAAACAGGTGCGAAAACATGTAAACTCTATTAACATTAATTGTACTGCATGTTAGAAAGAAAGTGTGTTTTCTTATGGGGGAATTTGGCTCAGGGAAATTTTCTGCCGCTAGTTTCGCTTCAATCGCATGTGGACCAAAAATATACGAATTTGTAGTAAAATTAAATTTAAATAGGCTTTCAAATGACAGAAGTCATTTAACTTAGTTTTAAAGTGAAAAACAAATCAATTTCGCATTTTATATGATCAATTTGGTTAACTTAAAATGCAGGAAAGTTCTGTAAATTTGTCGGTCTGTACCCATTACCGATACTAGCGCTCAAGCGGCAGAAATTTTCCCTGTGACAAACTTTTAACAATGAACTTTCTAACTTGTAGTAGAATTAACCACAAACTTTTAACAATGACCTTTCTAACCTGTAGTAGAATTAACCTAACTCTACACGAACATAGCCAACAACCAAACAAATGGAGGCAATTATTTTGAAGTCCCTCTGTCTTAAAACCACGGCCGTAGAAGAACAGGTCTGGACACTCGCCTGGATATTTGACCCCCTTGTTGTTTGGCTGTAGTTCACCAAGTTACCGAGAATATTGTTTTATTGGCGCTGATGTTACTGCGGTCGGACTAAACTCCGCCAACTTCCTTTCCGCTGAGATAAACAATTTATCAAAACGTATTTTCTATAAATTTATGAAATACTTTCTTCGCTCACAAATTTAAGAAAAGGCTCCAGCAATCTTTATTTACTTTATAAATTTAACAATGGAATAAAGTGGGCGGAGTTTGAGTCCGACCGCCCGGGAAACAGCGCCAAAAAGTACGACATTCTCGGTAACTTGACGAACTACAACCAAACAACAAGAGGGTCAAGCAAAATACATTGTTAGATAGGCGAGTGTCCAGACCTGTTCTTCTACGACCGTGCTTAAAACCCTCAATTACCTCTAGCTTGATCAGACACACTCTATCTAACTTGGTGATTGATAAAAACAACGTAATATAGAAACTTACATAACAAAACACTTCAGCCCTCATTGCAAAAATCATTCACGGATTACATTAAAATGCATATTACGCATTATTGAGTAGTAAGCCAACTGCGAAAATAAAATGTATTATATACGCCATATTGGAATAAAACGTAGGCCTAATTCACAAGCTACAGTAACTAGCTTTTCTTTTCGCAAATGAGCAATATTCGTTTCGTGCTTCTTTTCCACATTTTATACGCCGTGCTAATACTTTCACTTCATTGTGATGAATGTTATGTCGAATATTTACTTTTTTTCACGTTTTTTTTTTTTGTGTGTTTATTCTAGTACGAGCTTACTCTGTTATCAAACAGGGTTAAGCAGTGGTTGACGGTTTAAATTTTTTCGTATTTTTGGAAACAAACTTCATTTTGACTTATTTTTTTAACCGCTTGAATATAAACTTTTTCTACCTGAGCTAAGCAAAGGCACTTGTAAAGAGTAACCTACCGGAGCTAGGCCGGCCACGTGACCGAGTAAATCTAGTTATTTCTAGTGGGTTACTATTCGTAAATGGCTTAAGTCTTTCCTGCACACATTTTTCGTTTGCCGTTGTCACGTTAAAATACTAACGCCTCATAGTAACTGTAGGTTATATTTCCTAACCGGCAAGTCCGATGCGTGCAAACGCTTTCGAAATTCAAACAAAGTACATATGCTTATTCTCCGTCGCAATATTTTGTCTTCAATCGCAACGCCAGAATTTCACGCAACGCACTTGTTGCTGACGCTGTGCGACAGAAAACTGCTACATCCTGATTGGCTAATTCATCGCAACATATCGCAGTATTAGGGAACCAGCTTCTAGTTTAGGGTAAAATATATAGGTACTTTTACCATTAAACATTATTTTCTGTTCTTCAAAGCATGCGCACTTCACGTCGCATTTACCATCTACTATCGCTACGCCTACAGTTATTATCATCACAGCTAAACCACCCTAAACACCTTTCACCTTATTAAAGATTATCAATTTGATAATATAAACTAAACATATATTCGCCGCAATTGCGCTACCCCTCCCCCTCAACCAACTTTCTAGGAACAATAAAGAAACAACAATGGGCAGCTATCTTGTTTCGCAAATAACTACAGCAAACTATTTCACTAAATAATAATTTCTTGTTTACTCACCTGTTTTAAAAATTCGCAAGAGAAGAAAATTACGGCACAGCATAGTAATTGCTTCACTTAAAAAACCACAGACTTTAAATTACTTACACTGCAGCCAAAAGGCGCTGATTGGTCGACTCCGACGGCGTACACCATACCAACAAATTTTCAGTCCTGAGGTGCCGAGAAGAAACAAAACAATTCAAAATTCAACTGCAGCGGTGGTGAAATTGCACACGAAACGCGGGAGTCGCTCGCTCAGCAAAGGAAACGTGAATAATTTCCTCTCGGTAAACACTTAAATATCTTAACTAAAACTAAATTATCAACAGGTAGCGATAAACTTTCATAACATGTCCGCCAACAATGAAACAACTGCCGGGTAACAAAAGAACGTCAAACACGCGCGCGCGCAGAGCCACCTAGCGTCCGTTACGGCAGCTAGCTGCACGCGCTCTGAGCTTGTCGCTCTCTTTCTACCCTCTTTCCGCGACAGTGTTTTTTATTTTTAAAAAAAGGTTCCATTCGCTGCCACCACGCGCGCCCCTGTCTCCCCTCTTTCCGCGTGGCCCTGGCTCTACCCCTCTTTGCGTTATTTCTCTCTCTGTCTCTCACGCACTCTACGCTCTCTCTCTCCGTCTCTCTCTCTGTCTGTCTCTGTCTCCGCTCCTGGGCTAACTCAACGCACACAACACAGGGGGCTGCAAACCAATCAAAAACAGCGGGCCAGTAGTTCTTCCGTCACATCCTGTCCCGCCAGGTCAGCGCTAAAGTGGGACAACTCGCAGGGGTAATGACCTACTCGCTTGTCCTCTTAATGCTTCATTTACGCAGTTAAGCAACTTAAATTAACTAAAGAAGTCTACCCGGTAACTGCTTGCCCTGTCGCGCCCTGAAATTACAGTTGTGTGATGGGTAAAACTGCGTTCGTTTGTGGGCTGGACTATAAAAATAATTTGGAAAATGGAGATGACGAAATTCGGTACGGAATTCTAAGAATCAATTTCATGTTAGATTTATCTTGGAATTGATGTCGTTACAGAAACATAATGCGTTTTGTATTACGCCATTCACGTACACAAAAGTGGAAAATTATTCTACTACAGTAGCCTAATTTCTCTATGTCATTAAGTCAGTAAATAAATAAAGATGTACTAAGGATTCGAACAACATACAAATTGTAAAATAAATTCGACAAGAAACCCGACAAATTTGCAAAAACAGTATACGGAAGTGGACGCAAGACATTTTTGCCTACCTACTTCTCCTCTGTCATTATTATGACCGTATTCAGAGATGATGGTTAGGGATTGGAAAATTTCGCGAATTCAATGACCTGCAGGCTCGAATCCATTGTCCTATGCATACTCAAGGCCCGTATATTCGTTCATTGTCTGCTGTTCCACTGAGTAGCAGCTAGTGGACATATGATCGGGGCTTGAGTATGCATAGGATAGTTGATTATAACATGCAAGTCATTGAATGCGCGAAATTTTCCTGTCCCTATGATGATGGTTTAGCGAGGGAAAACTTGACTGCTGGGTTTCATCGCACGTTCAGCTTACCAGAATATTACTGGTTTTCGCTTGTACGTGGAGTTGTTACGCTATTTGATTGAGCCTATAATAATCCTGCTATTGTAATACTTGATGCCTGTTACTGGTCTGCAGATAACTATGTTGTGTCAGACGTACATCACTTAATCATATGTGTTGCAATTAACTACAGAGTTTTCAATGGTATGTTGGCACAAAACATTTTTGCGATACACCATCCTATCTAACCACATAGTTTAGAAGTAGTTGGCATACGACAACGTATTTACACGGTCAATTTTAATAGTTTGGTTAGACGCATTGATAACATTTCGAAACTTGTATAATAACAATGATTAGAGATAACGGTAGGCCTATACCACAAAAATACTTTGTACCAACATAGTTTTGAAAATACTGTACTTCCTAACAACGCCATATCCTATGATTTAGCGATGCACTTCTGACACAAAGTAGCTGTCTGCAGACCAATAACTGGCCTCAAATATTACAATAACCGGATTCTTACTGGCTCAGTCAAATTGGGTAACAGCTCCAAATAAAAGCTACAGCCAGTAATCTTCTGGTAGGCTGAACGAGTTTTTAAATTCAGCAAACAGTCAAGTTTTCCCGCGATAAACCATCATGCTAAACAATGCTTAGTATTTGCTCTATTTTTAAGCTCAGTAACGTTACGGTCCCATACAGTGCATACATTAAAATTTTCCATTGATGTTTAGGAATTATTTACAGTGAACGACCTAACACTTTTTTATTTCTTTATGTTAGCATAAGTTGTAATTAGTTAGTGTGGTTCAATTAGAATTGCTACTTATGTGATATTCTTGAGGCGCAGGTGCTACTTCAAGTGGCCGCCTGTGTCGACGTATTTTACAGAAAGGGATAATATCTACGACCTCGTCATTTCAACGAACTTTTATCCTACTCTTCCCCTTACTCCCTCCACCTCGAACCTCTCTGCACATCTCCTCTAAAATGTTCTGTCAACTGCCGAGGTCGTAGAACTCCCCTACACTTCTTACCCTCTACAAAACCATACGTACCGCCTGTTGGCATCCATTTATCCTGTACATAAACCATATGTACCGTCTACTGGTGCTTGTGTATCGTTCCTCCCATTGGCTACCACGAGACGTGACGAGTTCGTACACCAGACGTAAAGACGAAACCCTATTGGCCATAGCATCCAACATTCGTCACCGCCCCGCATAACCTCCAGCGTAGTGGGGAGAGGAACACATGTTCTGTCAACTGCCGAGGTCGTAGAACTAACATAGCCCCGTATTTTGTGCGTTCGAGTCCAAGAAGTGCAGATAGTTAAGGGCGACACAGTACACATATCACGCCTCAACCTAGCATCTACGAGCAAGTCAGTGAACTGGCGTGCAAGTCTTCTGGCAGATAACTCGCCTCTATGACACATTCAGTTACGATCCTAAGATTTTATGACTTCACATTTGAGGTAAATATGTGTCGCGCCTGCTTATAGCCTACCTTTGGTAATTTTGTGAACAAGATTATCCAGTCAATAGAGAACAGCAAAAACACCTATTTTCGCCATTATGGACAGCAAGATAATAAGCTTTAAAGGTTTGTACGAAGGCCAGGATAAGTATGCTTGCGTATAACGTTCTTCGAATGCTATATTTCTAAGCGGGCAACTCTAACGGACGTTGAGTAGTTATCGAGCAAACTTGTGTCGGTCGAAGCTCTACATACCGCTCTGACAGACGACCACCTTATCAATAATAACGCGAATTCGGCTGCCGGTGGTTAACAGTGACCCAGTTACTTAGTCAAACGCGCTAGTTGCTTACGTTGAACCACAGAATATTTATTATGTGGCTACTGTGAGTGAAACAGAGAACCAACATCATGATGTTATATTTGACCTTGTATAGGTTTGTGCAGAACCTGACACACGATCCGTTATTGGAGCCGTCACCACACGTTTCTGTTACACGAGAACATCGGTTGTACCAGGATAAGTCACATTCATTTGTTGTGCAGATAAGAGCTTATTTAAGAGATAATCAAAGTATCCCAGACACATGGTCAAACATGCTTTTAGTTTTCAAAACGTTTATGCTGTAAGTACTGTATTTCCGTGGAAAATGATATGTTATCTATACATTGACAAATATTTCTTAAAATGATTATTCCTGGATTAATTAATTTTAAAAAATACAATTTCCAATTACTCTATACCCGCCTACGTTAAGTTGATAGTACTATAGAAACGATCTGTTGAAAAATATTACTAGGAATAGGCCTACTTCCGTTATTACCATACAATTATAAACGAAAAAGTAATAAGGTGAGATAAATAAATATATGTTATATTATTACGTGTCCGCGAGTATGAAAATTGCTTGTAATAATTTATTTAAAAAGTGAGTTGAACACGTCTGTTATACGATAGTAGGATGGTTGGGTTGGGACTGATGTCGTATAAATAGTTCTTCTGTATATTATGAACAACGGCTAAAATATTGAAAATCGTTTAATGGAATATGTTCATAATATGTTCATTTCAAGGAAATGAAATAAAATGTATATTTACATTTAGCATACGTCTAGTTACTGGCGGCGGATGAACAATGCGCGTCGGCTTGCAGTGCAGCCGTCAGTCTGGCAATGTTGTTGTTGAAGTTTGGCGGAAGAATACATAGTTGGTGTGGAAACAGATCCAGGCTAGCAGAAGAGCTCCCAGAACAAGTTACCGGGTATAGTTGCATGTTCAAGGCAACTGCACAATGCTATGGCCAACGTGTGATGATGTGATGTGTGCTGACAAGGGTTCCGAACACACATCTGTCAAATACGGTTAGTCCAGAGGTAACGAAGTATTTGCATCGATCCTTACTACTTCTATTACTTAACGCTAGAGCTCTGTGCAAGATGCTGTTAAATTACATGTCAATATTTTGAATAAAATATTCCTCACATATACAGGAACAATCTTTAAATGAACATATGCTCGTAACCGCACCATTGCTGTAGCTACTACACTGTAAATAAACTTCCTAAATAGTAACGCAATTTATTAACACATCCACAGTATGGGAATCTTTCCATGCTTAGCTTGTAAAAAGATCACATGTTGAGCATAGTTACTATATGAGAGTGATGACACCAGTATACACGAGGCCTCGGTGGCCGAATGGTCAGGCAATTCGCCTCTCACCAAGGTGATCCGGGTTCGATTCCCGGCGGGGTAATGCCCAGGATTTTCGCATATGGGAATCGTGCCGGACGATGCCGTCGGTCAGCGTATTTTCTCGGGGATCTCCCATTTCCCACGCTCCCTCATTCCGGCTCCACTCAACATTCACATTATGTCAACCCTCACCATGAGACCTCGATGTTGAGCGCTGACCATAATCTCTCACACACCAGTGTACATCTGTTTCCTAAAATGTATAGGAACGGTTCCATTTATGTATAGGAAACAAATTTACCATTTCTTTCTCAACCATCCTGTAACTATAGACTACATATTTAGGGAAAGTTTATAAATATTTTTTACAGTGAGGTCTCATTTATATGTGCGTGGCGAGCGAACTGGCTCATATTATTGTGGATTCTACATCGGTAGAGCCCACGATTTTTGGTGAAAAGAATTTTGCAACAGTTTGTTTCAATACCTTACGTGCACATCTGCAGTTCTGCTTCATGGTTATTGGCAGGATGTATTATTGCACAGGCGTGGCTCATTTGACTGTGCCAATAGGGACAAGATTACTGCGACAACACACGTCTGTGATTGGCGGGTAGAACCACAGCCATCTTCAGTAGAAGACCGCGGCCTTAGATCTGACAACACTGGCAGGAAGGGTCATTTTAACACTTCTTTTGTCTCGCCAAACGCAGTGGCTGCCTCTGATTCGCCGTTACGTAGGACAGAATAACGAATCAGGTACAGCCATTGCCTTTGGAGAGCTAAGAGAAGTGTTAAAATAACCCTTGTGTGCAGGGTTGCCAGATCTGAGGCCGCGGCCTTCTACTAAAGATGGCTATGGTAGAACCCTAGACGCTGAGAGTTAAAATTAGCCAATCACTGACCATGAAGCAAAGCTGCAGGTGTGCACGTAAGGCACTGAAACAAATTGTTGCAGAATTCTTTTCACCGAAAATTGTGGGCTGTATACATCGGCCAATCAGGGGCATCATTAAGGGGGGTAGGGAGGCAATTGCCTCTCCCCCCCCCTGGATTTAGAATTTTAAGTGTATAAAATATTTTTGTATTTATTTCTTTAATTAATACTAACTTAATCACATAAAACTGAAGTTTTATTATTAAAGTTTCTAATTTATACATGCTTAATTAATAAAAAAGTTGCAACAAGGTCACTGTCGCCGAAAAAAAAATATTGCTCCCCTCCCCAAGAAACCTAAAATGACGCCCCTGCGGGCAATGTGTACAGTCATAGCCATCTCTAGTAGAAGGCCGCGGCCTTAGATCTGACAACCCTGTCAGGAAGGGCCATTTTAACACTTATTTTGTCTCGTCAACGGCAGCGGTTTCCTCTGATTCGCCGGTGTGTAGGGCAGAATAACAAGTCAGGTACAGCCTTTGCCTTTGAAGAACTAAAAGAAGAGTTAAAATAACCCTTGTGTGCTGAGGCCTTCTATTAAAGATGGCTATGGTATAGTCCAATGAAATACGACTCGTATGGTATGTAGTTGCCAGTAATATCTGCTATGGCGTTCCACAGTGTCATGATCCAGTCAGCATGCTATACACTATGACGTCATGTGCTGTGAACTGTAAGGCAGAAACTATGCATTTTCAAACCTGCGTTCTCCTCTAGACGTGAGAATCCTTCTTCCAAAATATTCACGTGCAAAGTTGCAACTATATATTCGCACTTTCGCCGTCCATTTTCAGTTTCCAATTCATACATAAACTCTGGTCTTCGTCTTCACCTACTTTTGGCTTAGAATCTATGCTGGTGAATTTTTGACCTATTAAAGTGATAATTTTAATTACATAATATTCGTGAATAATGATTTAGCCTACTTGTGTTAACGTTATTTCATCGGGAAAAATATTCAGCCGTCGTTTAAAAGACGTTGCCATCAACATTTTTTCAGGAAGTATTCATTCAAAGCCATTTGAATAAACTTTAACCGTATGGATAATGTTCTACTCTAATCGAGCTCGTTTTAGACAGTCATCGTGTAGGGAGCCTGACGCTACAATATGACTGCGGTCAAGTACGAAGGTTTCAAGTCCTATGTGATAGCTCACTACGTTTGTCAAACAATGTCGTCATATATATCTTACTGTCTGGCATAACAAGTTGCTACGGCAGCTCGTGTACAATCTAGAGTTCAGAATACGAAACATACTCAGAAGAAATTTGTTGTGTGGTGGCTACTAAATGTTTTGTCAATATGGTCTTCGCTACAATATTTTGTTGGAGTTACAGAATTGTTTTGAAATTACTGCAAAACTTTATTGGGGGATGCAAAAAAAAAAAAAAAAATTGGGTACGGTCCATAGTGACAAAATATTTTGTGGCGACCAGTTTTTTTTTTTTTTCAGTGTAGTACACTATCGTTGCTTTAAGACCTCAAAATGTTTGTTTGGAAGTTTATATGCATGCCATTAAAACATATCTACGTTCATACTGCTACTATAATATAATACTGTAGCATCATGCTCATGCACACTTTCTTACATTATTTTATTACAAGAAGGGAACACAAAACAAGCAGCGTAAAAAATAGTTTTCTGCAAAATGAGCAAATAAACGTAATATTTCCTTACATGTGCTAGTTTAAAAGGAACCTTATAAACTCATGTAATAACTATTTCTTAATCGCCTTGCCTCGTAATCGGGAATGCAAACTAATGATGCCTGGATGTAAGATTGCACGACATATTGCCCGTTAAACAGTACTAGACTAACCGCCAATAATGAGAACTGTTTCTGAAACTATGTGAACGGGAGTTGTAATGATAACTTGACAAGAGTTCCTGCGTTTGTTTACTTTTAGCAGATAACAGAAGTAGTTCACAATAATATAAGTAGGCTACGTATTTCGCATATCCTGTTATAAATATACTTACGTTGTGAAAATTTTGGAATAATGTGCAGAAGGAAAATTTATTGAAAACAATGTTTAAGGTATGCATAAATAAAAAGGACTTTATAAGTTGTAAACATACATATATAAACTACTAGCGACCCGGGTAGCACTAATTATCTACAGCCTATTAAAGTCTTATACACTGACATGCCGCACACATTCAAGTCTCGATCCTACGTAATTAATTTATTATTAGTATCAATTAAATATTTTTTTGGGAAAATATGACACAAATTTGGCCAAAAGCCAAACAAAATTTTTTTTGTCGATCTGATTGCTACCAAACTTCACAATTTCGCCCGCTGGGCTAATCTAAAGGTTGCCTGAAATTTTCATCAAAATCGCTCCAGCGGTTTTGGAGTTCATAGGGAACATACACGCACGCATCGAATTGTATATGTGTATATTAAAAACCAAGTTCTGTATACAGCCAAAAATTTGTTGCTGTGCCAACCAAGTCTTAAACTTTTGTAAGAATAAATAAGAACAGAAACTGCAATATGGCTTGTTTTCAGCAACTAAATATTTCATTGCTCTTCTACAAATCATTAGTTGAATTAGGGAGATTTTAGTTTCATTCAACAAAACCTTTCTCTCGTTGCGCAGCTACCGTAACGGTGGGGTGTAATGCCAGAGTGTTTACCATGCCGGTTAAAAGCCGTTGCCGAGTATTCTGTGAGTGCGCGTACATGGTTCGCGGTCAGGTATAGCTGTGTCGTATGAATGCGGGGGTGGATACCGCGTATCGCGAATACGCCGGCAGGCAGTGGGGTGGGTTGGGGAGGGGTGGCACCGCGGGGGCGTAATGGCGCCTGGGCGCATGCGCCACGACGCGGGGAAAGGGTTGACGGGGGTGGAAGGATGCCTTCACCACGCCCCGCGCCCCTCTGCAGTATCCCGGCCGCTGACTCGCACTAAAAACCGGGTCAGCCCGCGAGAAACGAGGGGGTGGGTGGACGCCGCGTGGCGCCCATTGGACGGCGCGGAGCAAGCGTCTTGCGCGGGCCAATGGCTGGGGGCGGGCAGAGGTCACGTGTCGCCCGCGGAGGACCGCAGCAAGGTGCATAAGAAGAGGGGGGAGGGGGAGGGACCTAGCGCGCCCTCGCGATGCCATTAGCCCTCGACTCGACGTCGGGGCGGGTATGCAATGTGCCATTGTCTGAGCGCCTGAAATGCCGCGTGTATTGGGGTCGCGCAGCCCCGCGCCGCGCCGTGGCGAAACTTATAAGAGTATTTTCATGGCTTTAAGACCCAAGCAAAGTAACTTGTATTCAACCCTTCCTGTTACAGGCAAACACATAGCTTTTTATGGATACTACTACAGAAAGTTTGTTAGAAAAGTATATATCTCTCTCAGCTTAATGACGCCGCGTAACGCGCGCTTAAAATTCGTTGCAGAGTGTTCGCAAATACGTTTTATCTTTTTCGAAACTATTCCACACGAGCGCTTGACTTTAGCGTTGTGATTCCATTGAATACCACTCTATAAGAAGCAATGTATTGGAATATGTCGTAAAGTCAGTTGTGAAAGTAAAATACTGAAGTATGAAATGGTGTATTCGGACTTGTTTCGTAGTGAGCATTTGTAAAACCCTCGCTTTTTTTTTCCTATCAGCCAATTTGTATTTCCGTGGCAATTTAGAATATAAACAAATCACCCTAAGCAACAATAAAATTGAATACAGATTCTGCATACTCAAAAGTTAACATCTGAAGTCGCAACGAAAATTATTATTTAAATTATATCCTTTTGTACTTCGTGGCGAACAAACGTACGAAATTCAAAGTTCTAAAGTCAAATGAATGAGTTTTATCCTTTTCAACATTTTGTTTTTTGTAACATATTGAATTTACACGCTCCGTTTGCGAATAAATAGTCTCACACGTGGGAATTTCTTATTCAAGCAGGAAGCTGAAAATACGCATATGCCTACAGTTTCAAAACAATTTGCCAGGACGTATTTTTAACTATGTCACAATGTAAAAAATTCCTAAACAGAAACGGAGGTTTTTCACTCATTAACAGTATGGGACTCTTCATGCTCCAGCTTGTAAATAGTGCGACTGTTGAGCATGGTTACTATATGCTACAAGTCTATATATAGTTCCATTAGTAGGCCTATAGATCCGACTGTTTTGTACAAATGTATAAGAACACACCATTTATGTATGGGAACTATTTTACTATACTTTCTTTCTCGACACTCCTATTCACTGATGTGGTAAATTTACAAATAAATATGGACGTGAAAAATTCGTGTTTTCATTTTAGGCATAAACTTGAATTCCAACATCTGTAAGTCCGTGCTACTTTCGCAATAGGCAGCTGACTTACATGATACCTAGAGATCATGATTTATCTCGGGAAAACTTGACTGTTTGCTGGCTTTCGACGTACGTTAAACCAACCATAAGATCACTGGATTGTACATGTACGTGCAGAGCTGTTACTCTATTCGACTGAGCCAATGAGATTCCCGGTATTGTAGTATTTGGTCAGTTTTATTGGTCTGAATACAATGGACGACTTGAAGTAGGCCTACACGTCCCCTGACGTCACACCGCAGGGGAAATACTGTGGGAAACAAAGTTTGTTTACAAACACGCTGATTTGTTAGTTGGTAATTGCAGATAGCAAAAATGTTGCGCATTCATAGATTTGCACGCAAAGGTACAAAATATTAGTTTCACTTTCATTGTTAAGATACGCAAATACATAAGATTAATGATTACCTGAATTAAGCGGCAAATTCCAAAAAATAATCAATTTTCTTGACGTACATCTCATCCGGGACATGTGAAGCCAAACAGCTAAAGGTTATGTTCGGCTGCGGTATCCATGGAGATAGGAATTGTATCCCACACCTGACTGAAACTCCGCCTCTTTCCAAGTCGTCCATTGATTTGTGTCAGACGTATATAACTCACTATGCTAAAATAAACTACAGCGTTTTCAAGGGTATGTTAGTACAAACACTTTTCGCGATATACCATCCTTTCTAATGATACCGTATTGGAGTCGCTGAGGAAATAATAACCACGTAACTAAATGCAGACAAATTTACCTGTGTCAGAGATCAGCTAATGAGCAGCTGTTGTTTGCTTGAGGCCACACGTAGTCTAACTCTTAGACGCTAGTGAACTCGCCAATGTTTCCGGTCTCTACAAATAAATGTTACAGTCCACTATAATTATAAACGTTTTTACAGCTGCGTTAAATTAACGTTAATTCGACCACAGGTTAGAAAGATCAATGTTATAATTTTGGCACAGGGAAAATTTCTGCCACTTGAGAGCTGGTGTCCCTAGTGCACCAAACTAACCTATCACAGAGTTTTCCTGAATTTTAAATTACATTAAGTTGATAATTTAAAACGCAAAATAGGTTTTTTTTTTTAGTTTAAATTTCAATTTAATGACTAATATAATTTCCAAGTTTATTTGAATTTTATTTTACTACGGTTTCTTATTTATCTGGTCTCTTAGCGATTGAAGCGAAACTAGTGGCAGAAATTTTCCCTGTGCCAAGCTCTCCCCCATATGAAAACGTATTTTCTTTCTAACCTGTAGTAGAATTAACCTTAATTAAATCAATAGATATAAGACCAGGGTAGGAGAGGTAAGAGCGCTAGTGTTTCGAGGCAGTGGAGGGGAATGTCTTGGGGGCCCTCCCTTCATGTACACTACATTCATATTGTAAGCGACCATATATAGCAGGTCTAATAGGCCTGTGCATTGATATACCTAGTAGATGCTCGGTGCAAAACTACACGACCTGGACAACAACTAACTACACACTGGTTGTCACTTTACAGTTGACGAGACTGTACGCAGTGCTTGTTGCGATGGCATTGTGGGCCATGCTACTTGCTCGCTATTGGTTAGGAGTGTGAAGCGGGTCGAAGGAGAGTAGGATGGCGCGGTATGTCAGAGAGGGGACGGCTGTAGTTCACATGTTTTCCGAGGACACGCTAAGGTTTGTCGAGCAGCATAATTGACATTTATAGCAGTTGATAAATGTGCCAGTTCAGTTTACGAGAAACGTAATTTATAGAGCCACTTGTGTAGTAATAATTAATTTCCATGTTCGGTTAAAAAAACCGACACAATAAGTTCTGTACAAATTCATGCTACTGAAACCTAGTCAACGTTCCTGGCAATATTATTGGTGTTAGCTTGCTACAACTAACCCGCAGAAATAAGTACAAGTTCATTACTAGAGGCACGATTATTTCGCGTATTGATTCTAGGTCAGATTGAACGTCAACAACGCATACTTCTCTGTCGTCATTGTGATAGGGCAACAGTTGTTTTGATACACATTTTATGACTGCAAACCAGTATTAAATAAGGAAATAACTCGTGGTGAAATCACGTGGTACCCGCATGCATGGTTAGAAGCCAATGAACAATCGAAAATGCCCAGTTCGTGTATAGGACTGAGAAGTCTAGACTGATGTCAGATGAATACGCGAAATAATAGTGCCTCTACTCATTGATAATGCGCACGACTGTTTTTCGGAGAATCAGAAACAAGGATTTCATCACAAACTACTGAAATTGTTCGTAGGTTACTAGCGCTTTCGCGTTACAAGTGTTGTCTGTAGCAGTGCACGCAGTCTCATGTTCTGAGACTAAAGGGGACATGACACCCTTATTATATTGAGACACTTAGATATTGGTACACTCTACAAAATAGTTTGTAAATTTGTCACACGTGCGTATAGGAGAGCTAATAAAGTAAGGTATCATAGAATGGTTTTTCAGACATCCATGATAGCACTACTAAAAGTTTTTATTAAACAGTCAAACATATACTGAAGTTACCAGATTTGTATTGCATCCGTAAAAGTTTGCATATTTACAAGATGGAAGTATAATAACTGTCCCATACTGCGTTTAGGTTAATTACTTCATAAACATTTCAGAAATTTTATTTTACAGTGAGAGACACGATTTTTCCGCAAAAAATTATTTTGCACCATTTGTTTTCAATGCCAATAATTCTGCTTCTTGATTATTGACAGCGAGTCATTGTTCACATATGCCTCTCAACTGACTTCCCAATAAGAATAAGGCTGTTGTGACACCGCACGTCTGTGATTTGCCAGTAGAACCCCAAGACAAGTCAGAGTTAAAACGTTCAGTCAGTGATCATTAAAGGTACGTCAATTTCGCGGATTCATCTGGCAGGAGCCTAGGTTGCTCAGTCCTGTACACGCTCTGGATACAGTCCATTATTCATTGGCTTACAACATTACAAGCGATAGCTCTATGAACCCTTTTCCTTATTTACTACCGGCTTGCAGTAGTCAAATGCGTTTCGTGACAGCCGCCAGCTAATCACACACGTGATTATTAAGTATATAGTTTTGGCGTTCAACCTGACCTGGAATGTATTTGCAAAATTTACGTACCTCTAGTGATCATCAGGCAGGGCTGTATATGTGCTCATAACTAGAGACAAGAAAAATTCGTGGTTTACTGAGGTGTAGGCTAGCCTCTGAGAAGACGAAATCTGTAAAATTTTTTAAGAAAAATTGTTATGCAAAGTTGTTGGCGGAACAGAACAGCAAATAGTTTCATTATAGAAATAATTAGAAAAAAGATAAATTGGTTATTTGTTAGTTGAACTTTACGTTAGATTATAGTACACAAATTTGTTATATTGAAATTAGAATTATTATAGTGCAAGTTGAAATTAGAATTATTATAGTGCAAGTGATAGTATTGGCACTTTTTCTCCAAATTATTATGTAACTGTAATTTTTTTTCCACAATTCTTTAATTTTATTACTAATTCTTTTTTAAATGAACTTCTTGTTGTATTAATGTGTATTTATGTGTAAGGTTAAACACTTCAAGTTGTAAACCGGCCTAGAGCTGAATCTTGTAGTGTATAAATAAATAAATAAAAAAAAATAAAAATAAAAAATATCTGTGTACTCGAGCAGACAACAGCTGTTCATTAGCTGCTCGCTGACACTGGGAAACAACACGATTTGGCCTCAATTTACTTGCTTCTTTATTATTTCTTCTGCGCTCTAAAGGAGAAATAAAATAAAACAAGAGCCAATTGAGTCAATGATACGAACTTAAAGTTGTTTGAATTCTAGCTTGTGTCCAAAAGAAAACTGGAATATTTCGGTTCCCTACTCATAAGTAGAGGCACGAGTATTTTGAGCATTAATCTGGAAACAGCCTAGACTTCTCAGACCTATACACACACTGGCCAAAGTCAAATATTCATTGGCTTCTAACCGTAACACGTGTTACCACTACGACTTGTTTCCTTATTTATAACTGGCTTGCAGTCGTCAAAGATGTGTTGAAACAGGTGTCGCCTAATCACAGAAGGAGTAGTTAAGTATACAATATTGGCATTCAACTTTCCCCTAGAATTAATACGCGAAATAATCTTGCATCTACTCACAAGACAAGCATTGAAATCAAACAGTGCAAATTTTTTCGCAACAAAATCGTGGATCTATACATACAACAGTTAATCGTGAATTAGGCATTGTCTATTGCGCGATTCTGAGTAGCGTTTGCTTGTACCGTATTGTATTATTTACGATTTTGTAAAAATTTTTTTGGAGAATACAAAAATACATTTGTGCAAGTAAACGTTAAAACGATTTTTTTCGTTACTTAATGATATGCCAGTAACCATTACAAAATTTTAAAAATTATTTGTAGTGTCACAATTTTTTTTCTGGTAACCAAGTTCTCTAAAAATGTAGGAATAGTACAAACTATTTTGTAAGCTGGACTTGTGTACCGCAGTTGATATTACTGGGAACAAAAAATCAGTAAATATATTAGGCCTATTTTATTCGTCCCTTTAAGTATTCCGAATATTTTTTACCATTTTAAAAGTATTTGTAAAATTGTACATATTGTAGTGTCCGACATAAAGAAAAGCTTTGATTGTCAAACCAGGGCTGTCGAATTCGTGTAATCTCTGCCTAGCCAACTGAATTGTTAGTAATGTCATACTAAGAAAACGTACAAACATTGATAATGAGTGGTGTGTTTTAGCTAACTATTATAATATGTTCTTTTCGAACTGTGTACAGTATTATTTAATTGGCGCATAACAATGTCAAACAACACTATAAACATATTTCTGAAAAAATTATTCGGAAATTTTTATGTCTTTAGCTATCACATTATCAATATTTTGTTTTGGAAAAAGTCTACGTGCATTTCAAAATCACGCAACTCGTAAATTTGGCTAAATCTCCAGATGTATGAACCTGTGTGAGAGAGTAAACACACAGACATATAATATTACTGAAGTTTGGAAATTTGCCGGGCTGCTCAGTTCTCAGAATGTGAGCGTAAATAAAAGTTGGGGGTCTGTGCTGTGGCGGCGCGAAGGTAAACGGCTTTCGTACTTTATAGAGTATTTATATCATACACGCTTATCTCTACGCAGTATATCAACAGTAACTTGAACTAACTTCCGATGTATTCCAGGGGTGGAATTTATTCGCCAAAGTAAACTTAGGAGGAAAGTTAACCGTTGAGAGGAAGGAAAAACTTCCAGTCTCGACTTCTCGAAGTTCCGGACTAAATCTTTACGTATGGGTTGGTGATCCTATCTAATATTAAACAGTCGCCCACTGCGGCTCAGGAATGTGACTTAGCCGGTTCTTCAACTGGGGGTTTCGAATCGCACGGACAGGGAAAGCCTGTGTATTATTGTGAAGGGGTTCGGCATCGATCTGAGTGCACATAGGGGTGGGCTCCCCCTTAACTGCTGGCTCGGTAGTGTGTGCAGGGGGAGGCAGGAGAGGGGGAGGAGGCGGGGAAATTGATTGGTGGGAGGAAAGTAAGGACAAGGCCAGGGGAAAAAAGAGAGGTAGAATTGATAAGCAACGGAAACAAAAGAGAGAAAGATATAGTAAAGCGAAAGTCTTTTTTTTTCCCTCCTCCCACGGCGGGGGGTGAGGCCGTTGTACGAAAGGGTTTGACTGGGGCTGGGCGGAATAGGAATAATTGATAATTAAGGTGCGGGAAGAGAGGGAGAAAGGCGATAAATTATGGATAAAGTGTAGGAGGATAGACGGGAGGCGCAGGAAGGGTGGTTCAGGAATTACGGAATCGGGGGAGGATAAAAGGGAAGTGCCGCTCTTGGGGGTTGGGCATGTGTGGATAAACGGGTCTGAATGGCAGTAGACAGACCTGCTCTCGGCTGCGCGTGGGAAACGCCGCTTTTTTTTGGTCCACCGCGTACCGGTACTCGTCTATAGTCGGTCCGCAGTTGTAGTGTGGAATCTAATTCACTGCAGGCGCAGAATTAATTTACCTTTACGGCTCGCATCTCCAGTGCGATGCTACAGTTACGCTTAGGGATCAAATCTGTTTTTATATCCCCTCGTTCTGCAAGTTTATCGTGTAAGTTAAATAAATACTGGCTCATAGATTTCTTTTATCACGTTTATGTGCGGTGCGCTGTGTTGTGGTACCAGTCTGTAGCGCTGCTGTATTTAAAGAATGTTCTAGTTATTGTCAAACACTATGTTACTTATTAACAACGTGCGTGATTTTTGCTTCCAGTTACGTGATAGTTAGAGCCACGATTTTGTCGCGAAAAGATTTTTGCAACATTTTGTTTCAATGTCTCGCGTGCACCTCGGCAGCTCTGCTTCACGGCTATTGGCAGCGGGTCTTTGTTCAGACACGCCCCTCATTCGACTGCACCAATAACAGCGAGGCTGTTGTGAGCAATACGCCTGTGATTTGTCAGTGTAACCTCAAGACAAGCGACAGTTATAACGTCCAATCACTGACCATGAAACAGAGTTGCGGATGTGAACATAAAGCATGGAAACCAAATGGTGCAAAAATCTTTTTAGCCATAAAATCGTGGCTCTAGTGATAGTATCAACGGATATTTTCATAGATACACGATAGTGAAGAGTAATGGGTAGAGACCCTGGTTTTTCGCGAAAAGAAGTTTGCCCCACTTGGTTTCCGTGCTTTACGTGCACATCTGTAGTTCTGCTTCGTGGTCAGTGATTGGATATTTTAACTCTCACCAGCCTTGGGATTCTACCAGCAAATCACAGACGCGTGGTGTTGCAGGAACGTTATTGTAATTGACTCAGTCAAATGAGATACGGCTCTTCACATAGACACGCTGCCAATAACCATGAAGCAAAATTGCATAGGTGTACGTAAGGCACTGAAACCAAGTGGGGCAAAATTCTTTTCGCGAAAAACAGGGGTCCCTATTAATGGGACATGTGGTTGGATACACGCATCTTAGTCAGGTAGGTCAAATGCGCACACGCTATAGTAAACAAGTGGTCACTGAATGAAATTGTTCCGTGAGTCTGGATCTGTGGCCGTTATAGATGCAACTTGCCCCAAGTGTTGAAAGAGGGGCAATCGCTTCAAAATGGTTTTTTTTTTCTCTGCGATCAAAACTTTGAGGAAACCACGACTAGGGGTCGGAAAATTTTACGGATTCACTTACCTGCATGTTTGAATACACAGTCCTGTGTACACTCAAGCCTCGACCATTCGTCCACTAGCTGCTACTCGGTGGAACAACATAATATGAACGAATAGACGCGGCTAGAGTATGCACAGTACAATGGGTTCTAGCTTGAAGGTCACTGAATTTGTGAAATTTTCCGACCTTTCCCATATGACTGATGAGGAGAGACCCGGAAATGTCTCTAATTCATTTGAGAATGCGCTTGACTTCAAACCCTTGTACAAGCATTTTAATTTTTTTTGATTGACAGAGATGATGGAATGTTGCGAATATTTATTGTGGCAACATACCCTTGAAAACACTGTAGTTTATTGCGACAGTTATGATTAGGTGATATTCAACATACATAAAGTAGCTGTCTGTAGACGTAGCCGTATTTAGTAGAAGGTCGGAGTTTTGAATGTGGCAACACTGCATCGGGGGCCTGCTGATTGTTACTTCTTGGCCACCCTAGTCTCTGTAACGTGTATAGATGCAGCTTTAGTGGCGTGTACACGTCTTAACTGACTAGGGCAGCCAATGAGCGACCGGCAGCAGGTATCCGATGCAGCATTGCCACATTCAAGACTCCGACCTTCTACTAAATACTGCCTTGCTGCAGACCATGCTAGTATTCAAATATTACAATAGCGGGATTCTTATTGGTTCACTGAAATACGGTAATAGCTCCACGCACAAGCGAAAGTCACTAATCTTTACATAAGCTGAACGTGCGTTGAAACCCAGAAAACAGTCAAGTTTTCCCGCGGAAAACCATCACCTCTAGTGATTGAATCACTGGTACAGAAACTCGGGCTTGATGACTCAGAGCCAACAGCTAACCTGCGTGTAAACACTCAACTGACTGCCACGCTATCTTGCCAGATGTACACCTGACCACTAATTGGTACAGCAGCCAATGAACATGTAGATGAAGACAGAGTGTACACAACACTGTGGAGTCTAGCAGCCAAGTTGTTTAATCTGTATCTACTACTTAGAAACCTCCTGGAAGGAGATGGGCCAAAAATAAAGAAGCAGGTAAATGCCGGCCCAATCATGGTATCACTGTGTCAGCGAGCAGCCAATGAGAAGCTGATGTCAGTATGAGTCCATAGATATTCTTGGTGGATAGCTAGAGCCCGGTAGTTTTCGCGAAAAGATTTTTGCCCCACTTTGTTTGTTTTTGTATAGAGTTGTTATTCATTTGACTGTGCCAATCAGTTTGCAGATAACTGCGACACATCACGTCTGTGATTTGCGGGTTTAACTTCCATACGCTGGGTGTTACGGCGTCCAATCACCGAAACAAAGTGTTGCAAAAATCTTTTCGCGAAAACTTCTGGGCCCTATGGATAGCCTGCTCGCCTGTGAACACGCGAGTTATTTTCATAAGAAAACTCTATCAGAACGCTTCATATTTTTTCAGTAGCTGGTCGCCTCATTCGTAACTTGTAGTTCAAGATTCCTTTCTCTAATCCCCTCACGGAAGTTTATGATTGGACTTGTTTATTGAATTTTCTTACCCGGTTACACTTGAATGTACATCACAAACACTGCCGACCTGGTGAATGCCAGAGTAAGGTTAATCCTACTAGAGGTTACAAAGAAAATATGTATTCTTGTGCGAGAGTTTGTCGCAGAGAAATTTTCTGCAGCTAGTTTCGCCACTATCGCTAACGGGTATAATTAAATACGAAACAGTAGAAAAATTTAATTTAACTAGGCTTGGGAAAGATAGAAGTAATTTAATTTAACTTTAAAGCAAAAACAAACCGATTTCGAGTTTTAAATTATCAACTTCGTGCAACTTAAAATTCAGAAAAGCTATGTGATTCGTCAGTTTTACACCTCTTACCTATACCAGCGCTCAAGCGGCATAAAATGTCTCTGAGCCAAACTTTTAACGTATATCTTTTCAACGTGTAGTGAAAGAAACGATACCCCAACTATACACAACAGATTGATTAGTAAAGAATATGTGTAAGGGCCAGTCAGAATATATTGCGCAATTACTAGAGCCACGATTTTATGGCGAAAAGATTTTTGCAACATTTGGTTTCGATGCGTCATGTGCACACCTGCAGCTCTGCTACATCGTCTGTGGTTGGATGATTTTACTCTCACTTGCCTTGGCAAATTATAGACGTACAGACTCACAATGATCTTATTCTGACTGGTGCAGTTAAATGAGAAACGTGTCTGAGCAAAGACACGCTGCCAATAACCTTGAAGCAGAACTGCCGATGTGCACGAGAGTAATTGAAACAAAGTGGGGCAAAAATCTTTTCGCGACAAAATCGTGGCCCTAGCAACTACACCACTGCGGTTCTATATCGACCCAGAACATCATGAATGAGACAAGATAAACGATAAAGAGACAACAATTCTGATTCGTCTGTATTATTATTGAACGGTGACTACCTGTCATCTACGTTTTTCTCGTGTATTTCTTTCTACGTTAAATTTACATGTAGGTATGTTCTGTTTTATCTGTTCCCTTTTTTCGTCTGTACATTTTATCAGCGCCATCCGTTCAAGATTAAGGGGCCTCCCTTGATAGGCTGCGTTTCTGTGTGCGATTCAGGAGAGGTAAGGTTGCCGTTGACCGACGTATGTAATGCATTATCGCCTCTCCGCGCAAGACACTCAGATAGCGTGCAGTGCTTTAATATAATCCTTTTTCCTATGTGACTTTAAGCGGTGACCATATTATTTTATTTGTGGCTAGCATAGTTTAAAGTCTGGCGCTTGTTTCTATAGTTGTGTTTTTCGAATCCGGTCGTTGTTTTCCTAAATATGACAGTCTGAAAAAACCCCCTTTTTTTTTTGTCCATTTCGTGGGTCTCGAAATTATGTTTCTAATAAAAGTGCCGAAGTTTAGAAACATTAGCGACTCAGTTTGAAGTGTCTGTATTTTTCAAAGATATATAAATATAATGTACATTAACTAATTTAGTCAAAAGAAGAATAGTTGTAACCCGGTGCAACGCGTTTGAAGCGCAGGTAACGAGGCCCTTAGAATATCGTTGGCCTTTACTTAAAACGTAAAATTATAAATAACAATAACTATGCTGCTACAATATTACTACTGTATACGTACAGTAAAATTAAAGTAGATGTATCAGTTCTCCTGTACGGCCAGGAAAATCAACCATATCAAACCATTTTCGGTCGAATAGTAGTAATTTCGCGTTTCCCACTAACAGCCCCTCCCCTTAACTACATACCCCTTCCCCTTTTTTGGCGTGTTCATCACCACGCTAAATGTCGGGGACGCGGTGTGTCAGCTGTTTTGATATGTGATCAGCGGCCGCGTTTAAAAAACTGCAGTGCAACGGGGTAATGAGATAATTAATGCGCGCGCAGTGCATTACCATTTGCATAATTATGTCCCCGGCGCATGCGAATACAAAACGTCATTAAGCATTTCGTTTGTGGGCGGTCAGGAAAATGGGGTTGGTTCGGCGGACGACGACCGTGTTTTACATCTCGTGCCAAGAGGACGGCACGACTAGGAAATGAAAATAATAATGATAATAACGAGTGGAAAAATTGCGTTTGCCCGTTCGTCTGCTCTGTGATGGTCAACACGATGTAACTTCATTACGGCGTCCGTTCTGCAGTTCCCGAGAGTATTCGCCCCGCATTAACTCTCAGACACAACGAAGCCTCAAACATCGTGCTATAATGCTGCATTGTATTGTTTTCCCAAATAACTAACAGCTTCAACTGTACCGAATGCTTCAATTTCCGCACAGTTCATTTTGCTGCATTGTTATTATTGTTGGCAAAACGGTATTTTTTGTGTTACGTTTACAGTTGGAAACCCTTTATATATTTTTTTGTTTTCATAAAACAATTGCTAGCCTGTCCGTTATAGCCCCCCCCCCCTTTATGTTGTGATATGAAAGACTTTGTGTTACATCAAGTATCTTTCTGCGGGCTAGCTGGTACTATGCTACGCGGAAGCCGGGGAAATAAGCTATTTTGTTGCTGCTTGGACGTATTGAAAGAAAATTACTTATTATTGATAAGGCCACGATTTTGTCGCGGAAAGATTTTTGCCCCACTTTGTTTCAGAGTCTCTTGCGCACAAAGGCAACTCTGCTTCAAGGTTAATGGCAGCGTCTTGTTGCTCAGACACGGTTCTCATTTTACTGCACCAATCAGAATAAGATTATTGTGAGTCTGTACGTCTATAATTGGCCAAGGCGAGTGAGAGTAAAACCATCCAATCACAAACAATGAAGCAGAGCTGCAGGTGTGCACATGACGCGTTGAAACCAAATGTTGCAAAAATCTTTTCGCCATAAAATCGTGGCCATGAAATTATCGCGAAAATAATTTTGCCCCAATTTGTTTCAGTGGCTCACGTGCACATCTGCGGTTCTGTTTCCTAGTCACTGATTGGATGTATTGACTCTTATGTGTCTTGGGCCTCTCTCTACCTGCAAATAACATACGTGTTGTGTTGTAGATACCTTACTGCGGTTGGCACAGTCAATTGAGAGACATCACTTCACATAGACACGCTGCCAATAACTATGAAGCAGAACTGCAGATGTGCACGTGAGGCACTGGAACAAACTGGGGCAAAATTCTTTTCGCGAAATGTCCATGGCCCTAATTATTGGTTTTTAAAAAATGGCTGCGCTATTTCTTTACGCCTGTTATTTGTATAAAAGTCTGTTAAGAGTATTTAATGTAACTGACAGCTAGATGCATAAGTTGAGGTTCGTGTCTTTAAATAAATCTGACTGCAAAACGCTAATCTACAAGGTTTGCTTTGTTAAAAATAAAAAGTTCCGCGAATTACTTGTATGAACATATTTAAATAATGAAAAACCGTAACTGACGATAGTAAATTTATGGGGAGGTGTCACGCATAGTTAAAAGGGCTAAACTGCTGCTGATTTATCTCGTGTTAAATTACGTGTCTGAAGATTTTGTGGCTATACATAGAGCACACAATTTCTCGCGAAAATAAATCTGCAACAGCTTGTTTCAATGCCTTATTTGCACATATGCAGCCCTGCGTCGAGGTCAGTAATTGGCTGTTTTTAACTCTCAGCGTTTATAGGGTTCTACCCGCAAATCACAGACATACGTGTTTTCGCAGTGTTCCTGTTGGCAGAGGCAAATGAGCCACGTCTGTGCATTGGCAATAATACATTATGCCAATAACCATGAAGCAAAACTTCATATGTGTCTATTAATGCACTGAAACAAACTGTTGCAGAATTATTTTCGCGAAAAATCGTAGGCTATAGCTATAGAACATTCGGAGCACTATTATATATGTCAAAAATTTGCATATATCTTCAATAAAAATATATCACATCCTTGAACGGTAAATTTTAGATGATTTTAAAATGAAATGCATTCTTTGACTTGAGAAGATAACGTTATGCTGTAATTTCACGAGATACCCGTTTGGCTCTTAAGAGTAGGCCTACGTGGTAGAAAAATAAATCCTATAAAACACCATTTCAAATATACATGTTTTTGAAAGTCAATACAAAAAAATACAAAACAACAAACCTAAATAATGATATTTGCCAACTTTATGAGCAAACATTTACCTACAATGATGTATTTGCTAGGCGTGATATGTTCCGCCACAGTTAAATGTGCGAGATTTTGGCGTCAGATGTTATTCTTCAGAAATACGTTATACAAGAGAAAGTTTTGCTGGGAGTGTTGGCAAAAAACTATTGTTTAGGTTTGCTATTTTTTAAATTTCGCAAAGAAAAAATAGACTTCGAGAAACATACAGTTTTTAATTGCAACTTTTAGCGCTGAATTATGCACCATGCTCTCTTAAATGGGGAGGTTTCAGCTTGCTTTCTCGATCCTATGCCGTTGTGGTTCTTACACGTTGAGGAGGAATTTCTCACTCCAAGGGCAACATGGTGCCATGATCCTCTACCCACTCATCCGTCCATTGGAATTATGTATACATCCAGTAAGTGCTTTGTATGTTTCTTGCAATGGGACAGAGTAATGTACTGTACCATTGTGGACATACGCCATTGCAAAATTATGTCGTCCAGAAATCTTAGAATGATACTAAGAAAAAAATAAACAGACGAAAAACTAAAATAATTAGAAAACAAGCCAGTTTGGCTGTAGTCACCACATCCATAAACCAAACCAGCAGCACATGAAAGAGCCCATAAGGAATTAGTCAACAACAAATAAAGGAAAATAAAATAAACATCCAAAAATAACAGTCGAAATACAAAATAAAATCATCTGTAAAACTCAGGACACCACTATTAAGACAGCACAGATAATACTGGGACGAAGACAATAAAGGATAAGGGACAGGATAACAACGACGATGTCACAGACAAAAGACTAGACGACACAACGGTGACGATACTAAAGAGCACAGTAGATTTCTAAAGACCATGGGTAACCTGAAGACGGGAGCAGATGTCAACTCCCGAGACATACCGTGAAAAGTCGATCTAGCTATGTTGCATGGCTTTGAAACAGTGTCTTTAATGAGCACACGGTGTCTTAACAATAACATGCAGTCCTCGGCTAGGTGATTTCTTATCATGGATTGGCAAATTGAGTACATTCTGAACAGTATACAAAAAAAACCTATTTAAGTTCATACTGCAACACATTTGAAGTACGTAGTAGGCGGCGCCCTTAAGAAATATTTATCTGAAGAATGCATTCATATAAACATTTTTTATAAGAAAATACATTAAATTGAGTTCAGAATATAGTATATAATAATATAAGTAGAGACCATGGTTTGTCGCGGGAAAATTTGACTGCATGCAGGCTTTCAACGTATGTTCAGCTTAACAAAAGATTACTGGCTTTTGCTTGTACGTGGAGCTGTTTCCCTATTTGACTGAGCCAGTAAGAATCTCGCTACTGTAATATTTGAAGCCATTTATTGGTCTGCATACGGCTACGTTGTGCCATATGTATATCACCCAATTATTCATGTTGCAAGAAACTGCACCGTTTTCAATAGTATGTTGGCACAAAATATTTTCACTATATAAATATAAGAAATATTTCTACGGCTTGCTGAAAGTGAAGAACCATGAACAATAATAAACAAGGACACACAAAAAAATGAAGAGTTTGGATTCAGTGATGTCCTATCATTAGGGGCCCTGTTTTTTCGCGAAAAGAATTTTGCCCCAGTCTGTTACAGTACCTTACGTGCACATCTGCAATTCTGCTTCATTGCTATTGGCAGCGTGTCTATGTGAAGAGCCGTATCTGATTTGACTGAGCCAATTACAAAACTTTCCCGCAACACTACACGTCTATTATTTGCAGGTAGAACCCCAAGGTTCGTGACAGTTAAAATATCCAATCGCTGACCACGAAGCAGAACTGCAGATGTGCACGTAAGGCACGGAAACAAAGTGAGGCTAAATTCTTTTCGCGAAAAACAGAGGTCCCTACCTATCATCAGCGAAAAGCCCACAAACAGGCTGGTCTATGATCCTCCACATAGACACCAGAAGTTGAAGCATACGTGACGCCCTGTCCAGAACACACTTGAGCCTATTATGTGACGCCACGCTGCCAAATGTCCGCCCTTCGACAGCAGGCAGCCTTTTCGCTTGCCGCCACAATGGCAGGGCACGTCCTGCATGAAAGATGTTATTGTACTGCGACTATAGCACGGAACCTGTTCCAACCCTAGTGTACGTCCCTTAAATAGGGTTAACTCCTCACCCCTTCCCCTCCCCGGCAGCTGTGCACACGGACGTCTGGCCTAGTAACTTTGTCTGCTGCACTTTTGTGAAATGTTTTGTCTGCTGCTCGGAGCCCGCTGATTTGATTTCTCGGTCCGACGCACAGGGGAAGAAAACTTTGGATGCACCAACTGCGTCTATAAGACTGGATACGGTGAAACGAAACAATACTTCGTGATACCATAAATGTGTAATGTGGTTACAGGTCGTTCGGGATAAAGTGACCGTCGAAAAATATCACTAACCTTTACTGCATGTAATTCAACATTAACTCTAGTTGTCTTAGTGCTTGTGTGGTTGGCAGCGAAATTACGCAATATGATTCCGTGTATTTTCTTATTTAAATACAAACATACTGAAACAAAAAGCAACCAAATCGAATAAATTGTGTTTTATGTACGTAAAAAATTATTTTTATCAAACTGTTCAGATTCATATTGACTGCACAATTTATCTTACATCAAGTGAAATGTCCAGATAGGTTAGACATATCCCGTCTTTAGCCGTTACGTGCGGAAAGATACGAATAGGCTGAAAACGGAACTTAAGCATGGCTTTTATGAGGGCTCACTTTATCCCGAACTGCCTATAGCAACGTACGAGTACAACTATGTTGTTTGCGGCAAAATGCACGGTTATTAACTAACGCTATTATTCTGTTGGTTCTGCGAAATCTGCCTGAGAGGTACAACTTTGCTTCACCTATTTCTGTAGCTTTAATTAGCCACATGCAGATGTTTAAATAGCTGCCTTTTCAACGTCTCTCGTTCTCAGAAATAATATTAAAATATTACTATTCTCGTCCCTCTCCCCCTCCCCAAAACGCTTTATCCCAGCAAGGTGAAAATAATAGTGGACTAATATTAATTGCTTTAAGAAAAGAAACAATGTTTTGTCTTCGTTTTTGAACACATGCAATCATACAAATAATTAAGGTAGCATTATCTTGCAATTAAATGAGTTTAATAAAAGTAGGCTACTTGTAAGGCAAATTACCTTAGCAGTGACAGAAACAAAGGCATGGCACGCAATGCTCTATTCTTTCACACGAAAAAGAAAGTGATATGTAACACTGAATTTGTGAAACAAAAATTAACAATCAGTAATATAACAATGAAAACTGAATAAACTTGAAGGTTTAATTCATTATGTAAGATGGATTTACCACTTTCCATAGTACTGAGAAACGGAAATATATAAATAATGGAATACATATCCAATATTCCAGTGTAATTAGTCGTATTAAAAAATTCAAATTTGTATTTATTTATTTTAATGTCATTCGCCAATCAGGAGCTACTGACTGATGCACTGTACTGAGTTCCGTCCGATAGGAAACCATATGTGACCAATCAGACCTAAGGTCCATGTCTAGAACCTTGTGTAACAGATAATTTAGAAGCATCACAGTTAACTTTATTTGATAGCATTTTTTTTCTTTTTCCAAAATGTCCCAGTAGTCCTTCATAATTCATAAGTCCAGATGTCACAGTCAGTATACTGGAGTTCCTCAGTCTGTGCATGTGCCTGAAGACGAGAACACATGCCAGTTCCGAAAATATCTCCTCTGTTGTCGTCGTCTGTATTTTCTTTAATGTGTCGTCTGTGTTCCCATACATTCGTGTGTCTTGTAGTTTGTGCGGTCGTCGATGTCCGTGCTCATTTTTGTCGCCATTTTCCATACACCTTATTTCATTATTTTTTTATTCTGTTGTTTATGTGTTGTCTTGTTAATAAAAAGACTATACGTCGTTTCTAAAATAAAAGTTGTTTTATTTTATGGTTTTCATGTTGCTTTCTGTATTTAACTGTATTCTTTTCCGGAAATGTATGCATGTTATATGTTTATTGACAATAGCTAATAATAATGTTTTTTTTGTGTAGAGTTTTTTCTGCATTTCGGCAACATTCGCTCGCAGTGACGTGTGTTAAAAAGAGGTTTAGTTTATACGTAGAGACATGCAAAATTCGCGTAATTATTTCGTCATATACTAGCCTTCACTGTCCTATAGATCCTTGAACATGTTTCGTGTTTTCATTGGATAGCTGTAGTGTCATTTGACTGTGGGTGCCCTGCATACTAGGACTGGGATACTTCTACTGTTGGCCAGAAGATGTCTCCTGCGAGCATCACCAATTTCAGCTATTGGCAGACGTCGTACGAGCGTACAGTACGTCGGAGCTCAGTCTTCTGATAGAAAATAACGCGAATTTTACAGGTCTCTATTTATACGACAGCTGTCGGTTTGTTTAATATTGTTCATTCTTCCCTTCTATTAGAGTATAGTGTCACGCATATCACATTTAAAAGATCCCGTAAAATATTTGGCAAACCAGTACATGTTATCGTTAGAGACACTGGAAAATCGCGGGAATAGTTGACAGTTTGCTAGGCTCCAACGTGATGTACATAACACAGAATGTTTCGCATCAACATTGGCTTTCGTTCATTTGTAGCAATTTTTCTCTCTACAACAGGCCCAGTTAGAACTACACAGCTTGGACACACAGCGTGTGTGATTTGTCCCAAAACTGTTCACACGTGTCACGGTTAATATGATGCAGTTTATTAGAGACTATTTTTAACATTTTTGCGATTTTCCAGTGTCTCTAGTTATCGTATGTTAGGACCATTAAAAAAATATGGGCATCATAATGACAAATATTTAAATATTAGTACTTTTAACTATGTTTCGACAATTTCAGTACTATTACAACAGAGAGGTAAACTAATGCGGAACTATCATATCACAGTTTCGTTCTCCAAACACGTAAATAATCTTCGAGATTTGACCTGTCTATATAATTACCTATATCTGTTGTTCACTGAATGATAAAGTTAACAGGCAATGCAGACGAATGTACACAACAACTGCACGCCAAGAATAATAGGCACACTATATGTTGTGCCTACAGAGCTACATACTAGATGCCACTTCCTGTGTTTAAAGTATATTGTCGTTTCTTTACTGTTTCGAAGTTCGCAATGCGTACACAGTTAAACAATGAGTACATTTGCAAGAAAAAGTGCGTAAACTAATGTGAAAACATTTAACAGTCTAGGCACTACCACAAGTCGCAGGTCATTAAATTGATCTAAATTTTTCCAAATACTTGTGAGGACTAGTGGGATACATTTTTATGAGCAGTGTATTCGATAAGAAGCAAAATAACATTCAATGGTTTACGTCATTTCACAAAATATGTTGTACAATTACAGAAAATTTTCTTGGAAACTGGTTGACCAAAACATTTTTTGTGTCACTTCTAACAGCTGTAAAATGTACAAGAATTTAGTTGTAAACATACAAAAATTTTTGGACTGAACAAAAATGTTTTAAATATACATACACGTATGTATATTTACAAGCGTTTCCCGTAACATTTAATTTTTTCTTTTTTTTTGTAAAAATACAAATTATTTTACTGAGTATTTTGCCCGCAGAATACTCTCGACTAGTACAGGTGCTCCTAAAAAAAAAAAAAAAAACAGGAAATCAGTTGCAGCTCATTTGTTATGAATTGACGTAGACTATTCCCTTAGATTCAAATATTTTAAATGATTTTGATTGGTAGAGTCACGCATAATTCACGCATTTCTTTGCTGACAGACATTCGATTCCGGTTATGTATACAAACTCGAGCACAATCTGTGGTTTCGTTGCTTATCAGTAGCGCCATGAACTTTTCGCGAAAATAATTCTGCCCCAGTTTGTTTCAGTGCCTTATGTGCACATTTGCAGTTTTGTCTCATAGTTAGAGACATGAACTTTTCGCGAAAAGAAATTTGCCTCACTTTGTGTCAGTGACTTGTGTGCACGTCTGCAGACTTCCTTCACGGTCAGAGATTGGATGTTTTGACATTCGCGTGTCGTGGGGTTTTACACGCAAATCACAGACGTGTGGTGTTACAGTAACCTTATTGTGATTGGTACAGTCAAATGAGAAACGTCACAGTTCAAAGGCACTCTGTCAAATCTATGAAGCAGAATTGCAGACGTGCACATAAGGCACTGGGACAAAGTGGGGCAAAATTCTTTTCGCGAAAAGTTCATGTCTCTACTCATAGTCAGTGATTGTTAGGGACTGGAAACTTTCGCGAATTCAATTACCTGCAGGCCAGAATCCATTGTTCTATGCATACTCAAGCCCCGACTATTTGTCCACTAGCTGCTACTCAGCGGAACAGTAGACAACGACCGAATATACGGGGCTTGAGTATGCATTGTACAATGTATTATATAGCCTACAGATCATTGCACGTGTCTTAGTGTTCTACCCGCAAATTACATATAGGTAGAGATGATGGTATATCGCGAAAATGTTTTGTGCCAAGATAGCCTTGAAAACACTGACACAACGTAGCTGTCTGCAGACATCAAATATTACAATATCGGGATTTTTATTGGCTCAGTCAAATAGGGCAGTAGCTCCACGTACAAGCTAAAGCCAGTAATCTTCTGGTAAGCTGGACGTGTATTGAAATCCATCAGACAGTCAACTTTTCCCGCGATAAACCATCATCTCTACATATAGGCTATGTGGTGGTGCAGTAACCTTGCCGTGACTGGCACAGTCAAACGAGAGACGTCACTTCACAAAGACACGATGCTAATAACAATGATATGCAGATATGTACGTAAGGCACTGAAACAGACTGGGGCAAAATTATTTTCGTGGAAAAATCATGACACTGATCATCAGTCTTTCTGTGATGATTAGAATGATGGAGTATCGCGGAAAATGTTTTTGCGCCAACATACCCTTGAAAACGCTGTAGTTTCTTACATCACATATGATTGTGTGACGTACATCTGACACAACGTAGCTGTCTGCTGACCAATAACTAGAGACATGCAAAATTCGCGTTATTTACAGACAGCTGACTAGACTCCAGGTGACTATAGGCTCGTTCGACGTCTCCGGCTGGCCGATATTGTCGTGACTTGCCGCGGAGAATGCTTACAGGGTAGAGAGGCCAATCTCTGTAAAGACGTAACACACGTAGGCTAAATAACAATACGTAAAAGTTCGTGGTATGTATAGGAAAGAGAAGTTTAGCCTGCTACCAAATGATAACACGAATTTTGCATGTCTCTACCAATAACTGGCTTCGAATATTACAATTGCGAGATTATTGTTGGCTCAGTCAAATAGGGCAACAGCACCACGTACAAGTGAAAGCCAGTAATCTTCTGGTAAGCTGAACGTACGGTGAAATCCCGCATATAGCCAAGTTTTCCCGCGGTAAACCGTAATCTCTAGCGACGATATTTAAGCATTTTTGTGCTTTACATTCGATTGGTAAGGAAAAAAAATTCTTGAACTAAACGTCTAGCATATTAGAATTCACTGACCTGTGTCTACTGAAGCCCCGACTATTTGTCTAATATCTGCAACTCTCTGGAAATCAAAAGACAGTGGACCAACAGAAAGGGCTGTATGTATAGGACAGTAAATTCTAACACGCAGGTTATTAAACTCACGAATGTTTCCTTTCCCGATGGAGCTACAATCCACGACATTGTAGGCCGGAGGTAGACGACGAGCGAGAGAACAGCAGCTTCCAGCCTGTTGACAGAAAATACCGCGAAATTCACAGGTCTGTGTTCGTGGGTCGTTATACGCCGAAGTAGACGGTGTATCCGATTCGCAGTGACATTCTGAGTAGCTGCAAAAGTCGCCGAAATTGGACCGGCGCCAAAATTGGACCACCGCTGTATCTCGCGTGTTTGTGAACTGAGGTGCTATCTCCCGGCAGACATATGAACTACATGCTCAAGCAACACTACCACCCCATCGTGAGCGTTGAAACACAAGAGGTGTGTGACGTGCAGTCAGAAACGTGTTTTCGTTACTTGTAATGTAATATTTCGCGAGTGGCTGTAAGCGAAAACTACTGTATCAGGTTACTTATATATGCGACTGTTACATATATCTATAAATATCATACATATACGTTTCCTTTAAATATATAACACGTGAAAATCATGCCTATAGTTTGTAATGAGCGAGCCAAGTAGTAAATATGGCGGAGTTTCCTAATTTGAACCTCTCGAAGTTGCTAAAATTAGACCGGTCCAATTAAGGAAACTCATTGTGCAGTTTTCCTTTACACTGGTAAGATTTGTTTTACTAAAGCCTACTCGATGACAAGAGTATATTAGGGGTGCCATATTACAAAATTTATACCAGTCTATTTATACTCACAGGAGATTAATATTACAGTGTGTGTTACATAATTTGTATTGTAAAAATATAGGCCTTATAGACAAATTTACGTAAGAAGTGAGTGGTAATTTTCAGTTGTGTGTATTGAAAAGTCCCCTTAATTACTTGCGAAAATTTACTACACACATGTGGGAATATTTTCCTTTACACGTAAGTGTAAGGCCTAATTTGTTTTCCTAAAATGTACAGGAATTTTACCTCAATATTTTTACAATTGAAATTATCTAAGGAATACGCCCCTCTAAAAACTAAACATTATCTACGTCCAAGGTCCTAAATAGAGGCGTCTTTTTTGTTGTAGGATGACGTCACGAGGAAAATACGCAAAATGGAACTTAGATGAGCTGAGTATAGCTGTTTCTGCATATCTAAATGGCGATCACGGTTCGAATGAATGTGCTCGGATGTACAATGTTCCTAAGGCAACTTTAAAACGGCATGCAGAAAACAAAAACAAAATTGCAAATGGAGAAATAAAGCAGCTTGGAAGGTCAACCGTTTTCTCAGAAGAAATAGAGATTCAGCTTGTGCAACATATCTTGAAATTTGAAAAGATGAAGTTTGGATTAACTATTT
>PNEQ01074217.1:116395-150103 GCA_003012365.1 Medauroidea extradentata
TTCTATGCTTTTATGAAACGGCATCCTGAAATGTCATTACGTCAGCCAGAATCTACATCGATTGCACGGGCGAATGCTTTCAATAGGGAGCGTGTAGATGAATTTTTTGACATTTTGGAACGAATATGTGATGCTAATAACTTGGAAGCTACAAGAATCTATAATGTAGACGAGAGTGGATTCTCTACAGTACAGAAAAGTCGCAAAAAATTGTGGGGCAAAGAGGGAAAAAACAGATTGGTGCAGTGTCAAGTGGTGAACGTGGAGTCAACACTACAATGGTTTGCTGTGTCAGTGCTGCTGGACACTACATACCACCAATGATAATTTTTAAAAGACTGAGGATGGCAGACCAAATTGGACTAGTGGCGCCACCGGGAAGTGTTATTGAAATTTCTGAATCAGGATACATAAACTCTGAACTATTTTGCGTTTGGTTACGGCACTTCATCAAGACTGTCCATCCAACCTGTGACAACAAAGTTTTACTACTGCTTGATGGCCATAGTACCCATAGTAAGAACCTGGAAGCCTTACTACTAGCTAGAGACAATGGAGTCATTCTTTTACAACTTCCTTCCCATACGACGCATCGACTACAACCACTAGATGTGGCCTTCTTCAAGTCACTACAGACCTACTATGATCAAGCTGTGCAGAAATGGCTGAGAACTTATCCTGGGCTCACTGTTACCATGTTTCAAGTCACTGGGCTATTAGGGGAAGCGTATGAAAGAGCTGCAGTAATTTCAACAGCTGCTAAAGGGTTTAGAAAATCAGGAGTATGGCCAGTCGACCGTACAGTTTTCACTGATGAGCATTTTGCTGCTTCGGATATTTTAAATCGAAATATTGAAGTAGAAAATGCTCCAGGCTCTTGTCCACCTATTACAGAGGTCAACACTCCTGTAGTAAATCCAATTGTACGAACTGATAACAACACCACAACCCCAGAAAAAGAGTGGTATTGAACGTTACTGTAGGGGAAATATCACCTGACCCATGTGTCCACCCTAGGAATTTGAAGAGAAGAAGAGCAGGTGCTGCAACTGAACTAACATCCAGTCCATACAAGGACAGCCTCATCTGTGCAAACAAAACACCAAAACGTGTGCGTCCATCGAAACGAGTTGGTGCTTCGAAACCTGGGCAAGAAAAGAAGGGAACAACACTTGAAGAAGAAAGTAAATAGTTCTGCAGTTGCTGTGAAGAGGCAAGAATTGAAGATATGATACAATGCATGAAGTGTAGGTCGTGGGTGCATTCTAAATGTGCAGGTGTTAAGAAAGGAGTGAAAAAATATTTCTGCAGCGAGTGTGGTGTTAAGAAATGATTTAGTACACAGAAGTACCTTCTCAGTATGTCTAATTGTTCATCATTGAAATGGTCCAATTAAGGAGACCGGTGGTCCAATTTAAGCAACCAGTTGCCCTAGTTGGACCAAGTGCAGGGTTCAACAAAATGATTTATTACTGTACTTGCATGTTTACCATTATAACTCTATCTTCATATTATGTTAGTGCAATATACATGGTCCAAAATCCATATATGCATTTATGTGAAATTAATTTTTTGGTAACAAAAAACACATTTTTTAAAACTGGTCCAATTTAGGCTACCGTTTTAGGAAGGATATGGCATAGATTGCAGGTTTTCGCGACCATTGTTATTTTCTTTTCTTCTGGGGCTGAGCCGCGTCTCGTGTTGCTTCTTGGACCATGTTTCGTCAGTGCTTGCAGCTACCTTCCTCAGGTCGATGCAGGATCAGACTGAGACCGACTGGGGTGGGATAGTCTCTGCATACAGCTGTCTCTGTTGTGCTGCTCTCAGATTGGATGAGCTGCTCGGCCAATCGCCTGCAGGCTTTAAATTGTTCAACATACACAGGGAAGATGGCTACAAATAAAATAAAATATGGGCTCCTCTCTACATGAAACATTCTAATAAAGCCGAGTACAGGCTCGCCGGAGCTTGTCTATCAACACCAGCCAATCAGGAGGAAGCCTGCAGGCGGTTGGCCGAACAGTTCAGCCAATCAGAGAACAGCACAGAAGAGACAGCTACATAAAGACACCATCCAATCCCAAGCAACACTACCCCGCCGTTCACACAAACACGTAATTTTATTAATGGCAACAACCTCTCTGCACAGCCTTAAATACGGGTCCGGAGCCCAGCTAAAACAGTTACAAGCGCCTCGCCGCCGTTCCAATGATTTGAAATTAGACTGTCGGGGTGACCTTGATTTTTACAAATACCCAGGGAGTTATGGAAGCTTCGGCTTTCGGTCTCGCGACAGCACGGCCTCGGATTGCACATGAGGAAACGGCGACGGCCAAGCAACCCCAGAAGCCTAGAAGATGTTAAGGATTGATTAATTAAGTTATTTCAGCAGAGAAGTAGGAACTGTACTGAATATTATTAGTGTTATTATAATCTTAATATCATTACATAAATACTTGCATGGAAAATAAGCTTTTGGAGCCACACAAAGGTTACGTTCTGTGTCGTAAACGGCTATCGCATAACTGAGAAATAAATATTATTCCTAAGGTCAGATTGTATCGTTTACTCTTACACTTAGGTTCAGTGGACTTAATAAATATAACACTTTTGTAAATTTTTAAAACAGAAGTTTATAGAACAGTAACTTTATTTTTTCAACACTCTATTATCAATTAATCTTTATTTCATTTGCCAGCCTGCCTGGATCAACACACGATGAGGGACGGCGAAGAATAATTTGGCCTTAATGAACTCTTTTTATAATAATGTGGCCAAATAGTAAGTCGAAACTCCTCCGCCTGTAACGGGTAGTAAAACCGAAGTTTAACAGTAACATCGCCTTTTATATTTTGGTAAAGAATGACTTCAGACTTAAATAACACCTCCCTAGTGATCTAATACTCGGAACCATTTATACAACATAATGGAAAGTAATTATTTTGAATCCGCAACAATATAGTTAATCATATCACAAAAACAAAACTTTTTCCGTTTGCATTATGTGCTTTAAAATGCGATGCCATCAATTGGAAGCACTTATATAGTATGTCATACGTCATTACTACAAGTTCTAACTTCAATGTAGAACAGACATTTGACCACTGATTTATTCCACACGTGCACCATCGGACTGTTTCATCCTGTTACAAAACAATCTAATCTTGATATTTTAGTCCTAGGGTAAAAAAAAAAGCAATAGAAACTATGATGACGTAAGCGGGAGGTGCACAAATCGCAACCGAACTCCGCAAGAAGTCCTGTGGTCAGTACGGACTATTATCCAGCGCTGCACGTAATGCAGTTACGATCTCTACTCGGCCGTGCCAGACCTCGGCTAGAAAGAGGTGGGGAGGGGCTGAGAGACGTCATCTCCGGTCACACGCGCTACTGTGTTCCCTCGTCCATTATGCGGAGTGCTCTGCAGACAGCCTTCCCCCTTCCCCTTCAGCAGCCTTACTGAAGTCGCCCTGGCGTTGTCCTGGGTCCAGCAGCCCGCACCCCGCTGCTTTGTCTCCTCCGTCACTGCAACAGCGGCCTAAGTACCACGTACTAGGTACATTCTCTTAACATTTTGTACCCACTACAGAGACTGTTGCAGAAAATGTTGTGGCTCTAAATATCACCCAAACAAGAATTGAACGTATATCAACTAGATATTGAAATCCAAAATCTCTTCAAACAAAATCGCAAAATTGCCGGGTCTCTATACATCGCACGTATACAGCTCATAAAAAGCAAGACTCATTACAACTGTCAAAATCTTCTTAATTTATGTGAAACGGTGTGAACCTAATTACCTGCTTGAGCTATTTAGGAGTGCATGTGATTTCTCGAAGAGTCGTGCCTGTTCGCAGCATATGAGAGGTTTGCCAATACCACCTGCCGCGTTAATTACTAACTACTCCACGCATAGTTAATATACTTAGACTAGCTAGTTCGCTCGACAGCAAGCACAGAACCTCGATACTCGTAGTCAACAGCGCCAAGTCATTGATCGCCTGAGGCCGATATCGGAGAAACTTAGCAGTGCGATGTTAACAAGCGATTCTCACCCTACGTCATGATTTCCCTCGCCTCGCTGCGTCGTAATGTCTACGTAGCACACTGCGGCTAGTTAAGAAGATCACCAGATGGAGATCTTTTCTGTGTTTTCATTTCTGGTAAAGATGACCACCTGTGAATGTCTTTGTGTCGTTTTTCCTAACACATCTCTTAACCAGACATACACTGTTTTCTCATATTTTCACACCGTGTTTTGAGTTACGAATTATTTAAATGTTGTTAAAATAATTATAAATCATGCATGTTACCCTTTAGAATTCACATTAAAAGTTGTAACGTAAGTTTCAACCGTCTATAAAACACTCATCTCTAGAGGGAAGTTAGTGTAAGCCCTACTGCACTTACAAGAGATAGCAGCACTAGTACCGTAGACTTTAGTGTAACGTTCGACCAAGTAATAGTAGTAGTGAATCTATCGTTCGCTGCAGTAAAAGTTAATAAACACAGAGCTGTAAAGTATTAAACGTTTTATATTTTACGGGAATATAAAGTAATGTATTTTGTAACCTTCCAAATCATATTTCAATCGTATTTGTTCTCCTACGGAGATGGTTGTAGAACGTAACCTGAAATTTTAGGCTGTCTTCAATACCCTAGGACCACATCTTTATGTAATGAGAGTCATGAGTCTTGTGAAAGGCAGTTACGGAACAATATTGAATTACAGAATACTAATTATATATAGTCATAGAAGTAGTTACCATGTGGCTATCTTTGTATAAAATCATATAAGGGACAGATCTACCCGAGTTATTATGGAACATCTGATAGGCGAGGTAAGTGTGCTACAATTATGAACAGCAATCTCAAAGTTTTTTGAAAGACAAGGAACAAATTTCAAAAGAGCAATAACTGTCATGAATGCAAAGTATTTTACACAATAATGCGTTCATTTAATATTGTCTCTTACGCAGCAAACAAATGTACACGATTTTGGCATCAAAGATTGCGCTCTACAAAAACGTCACCCACCAGAAATTTCTCCGTGAAAAATTGACAAAAACTGTTGTCCAGGACTGTATTTCTCTCGAATCTAGTTTGAAGAAAGCAACAATTTTCAAAAAGCGTGTCTAGAATAATTTATGTACCATACCATCTGAAGATGGCCTCCTGAACGGATAGACATAACGCACTGGAGGTCTATAAGTATAGGAGCGGTAAGGACGATATAGCGCTCGTATCACACCTCAACCTGACCTCTAGGCGCATGTCACTGAACTAGCGTGCAGTCGTCAAGCCGAGACCTCAGCCACGGGTTCCTGTTTGTGCTGTTTTTTACGAGTTTATTTTTATAATACTTGAAAGGGAGCATGCAGATGTTGCAAAACCGTTACATAGAAATGTTGGAAAGTATGCAACCTAATTTAAAAAAACATAAGTTTCTATAATTTTGGATAGTTACCGCCCTAATTAAATTTCCTCAAAGTCAATAACTGGCAAAAATTATAAAACTTGTGTTTAAATACTAAGGCAACACATTACAGACAATTTCTAACATTTATATGTATCAGTTTGGCCCTTTAAGGATTTAAAATAATAAAACTTTATAAAATAGTATAAAATAAGGACCCGTAGCCTTAAATGATGACCCTATCATATTATGCGCAGTATCAAAGATAAATGTGTATTGTACACCTTTTTAATGATTTTGTTCAAAAATTTTCACAGTTAAAAAGGTTTGCAAATCACGCTTTATAACCATTTTTGGAAGGTTATAAAATAAGCTATATAAGTATGGGGTCGCTGATTTTGGTGAAAATTAAATTTACCCCAGTTTGTTTCGGTGACTTGCGTGCACATATCAAGCTCTGCTTCATAGTTATTTGCAGTCTCTCTTTGAGCAAAGGTGCAGCTTATTTTACTGTACCAGTGATAATATAGTTACTGCGACACGATATGTATGTGATTTGCAACTAGAAGACCAAAACACCGAAAATTAAGGGCACGGTATACACCAATTTTCATCGTAATATTTTAATTTTTATATTTGTACCAGATATTTTTTTTCCTTGTTTTAGACGAAAATTGTGACTAAATCTTGCTCTGAAGAAATTATTGTATCTCTGATAGTTTTAGCGTAGTAACTCGTAAACGTCAAAATTTGCACGTTACTGTTTTATATACGCCACTAAAACTAACTGACATACCAAACTAAAAGAAATTCACAATGAATGAGAATGTTGTAGGTTACAGATTGACGTACATAAAGAATAATACTATATTTTTGTATTTAAAAATTTGGTGAAATTTTTAAATTTTTATTTAAAAATTCAGAGTTTTTATTTATACAAGAATATTTAATTTGTGGTTTTTATATGTGTCAAGTTCTAGCCTACGACATTGTTATGCACTTTTTTTTTTTTTCAGTTTAATATGTCAGTTGGTTTAAGTGGCGTACATAAAACCGAAAAATGCAAATTTGTCGTTAATAAGGCAATACGCAAAAACTATGAGCTGTACAAAAATTTCCTAAGAGCAAGATTTAGTCACAATTTATGTCTATGATAAGGAAAAAAATGTCTGGCACAAATATAAAAGTAAAAATATGAATATGAAAATTACTGTAGACCGCGACCAGAACATCCAACCACAGATTTGCAGATGTGCACATAATTCATTGAAACAAGATGGTTCAAGATTATTTTCGTCAAAAACCCGTGGCTCTGGCGGTCAAGATTACTGGAGGACTTGAATGGGTTGGCTATAAGCTGGTGTTGTGTTAATTTTTAAATACAATTTCTTGGCATACTTCTTACTATTGTTGATTAGTTTTCAAATAACATTTTATTGGCTGAAGCTCGGCACACATATAGGCTCCTTCACCAGTCAAACAACCCCAGTGAATAGAGCATAGACCTATGCAACAGCAATGTCAACGCCATGTCGCTTTATGTGGATGATTGTTATGTTATGAAGGTAGCACGAAAAATATGAGCGAGTATCATGTCTTTAATCTCCTAGACGTCATGTCTACAATAGTTCTATACTGCACGTTTTTATGACGACAATTGCATAAGACGCATTGATTCCGGCGATGAACATTAGTTAGCAGGAATTTCTTATTTAGTTCCCTGCAAATCTAAATAATTGTCAGTTATCTATAATTCTCGCTAAACGACGAGTTCTTTTGGTACATATGCATCGTGTGACTGCGAACACTTACATATTATTGACAGCGTTCTGAAAGTTCTCAGATGTATAGCCGATTAGTAACATTGGAATTTAATTTATCACGTTATTGTAAAGTTACTGATGTTCATATTAATCGAAATAACAACTCTCTGCATAATGCAACATTACTTGCACGAAATTCACATATTTCATAAAAAATAATTTGTCGTGAGACGATGCTTATGGTATGCTAAAACCGGGTTTGGCGTGGTGACGCCTTCCCTAACAGCACGGCAACGTTGCCTACACGTTACACTGTAACATTGTGACGTTGCTACAATGTGCTGTGATGTGCTAAATATGTGCAGAATAGATGCAGGCAACTTGCCAACGTCTCGTGCAGGCAACGTTTCAATGTGACGTTGCCTGCACATCACAAACTGCACATTGCCAGCACATTTATAGCTCACATCCAGAACATTGCTACAATGTGCTCTGTTGTGCCAGGAATGTGCCTAATAGGTGCCGGCAACGTGCCAACGTCTCGTACAGGCAACGTCACATTGCAATGTTGTAAGAGCATCGAAAGCACATGCCTAGCACATTGTTATAACTTGAGCAGCTTTATTTCAAAACTTCTAGATTATTTTTTTTTATCTTCCGTACACCTTTGCGCAAAGTACAAATATTTACAATATCATCACTTAATGTCAGAATGATGACGAAATGTAAGAACAAAAAATTACTATTGTTTGTATTGATATTAAGCATTTGGATGCACAAACACTGATGTGAAGAGTATTACACTATTAATGGTACTTAAATAAAATACTTACCATCCCTGTCACAATTAAGGGAATACTAAATAATGTTACAATGTTTAATGTTATTTCCCAATTTTTAAGATGTTTAACGGGATACCACAATAGCTCATGTTAAACACAGAACTTTCGGATTATTTGTACATTTGAATATAAAACAATTGCCATTATACATGTATGGCATCTGTTGGTCAGAAATGAAACTGATATGGTGGGGAAAGTTACGACTGTAACATTCCTGGCACGTGCAAGCAACGTGCTGCAAGGTCCAATCTGCAACGTTGCCCATGTAACATTTCTGGCACGTGCAGGCAAAATGCTGCAAGGTCCCATCTGCAACGTTGCCCATAATGTAACGTTTCTGGCACGTGCAGGCAACGTGCTGCAAGGTTCTATCTGCAATGTTGCCCATGTAACGTTTCTGGCACGTGCAGGCAACGTGCTGCAAGGTCCCATCTGCAACGTTGCTCATCATGTAACGTTTCTGGCACGTGCAGGCAACGTGCTGCAAGGTCCCATCTGCAACGTTGCCCATCATGTAACGTTTCTGGCACGTGCAGGCAACGTGCTGCAAGGTCCGATCTGCAACGTTGCCCATGTAACGTTTCTGGCACGTGCAGGCAATGTGCTGCAAGGTCCCATTTGCAACGTTACCCATCATGTAACGTTTCTGGCACATGCAGGCAACATTCTGCAAGGTCCCATCTGCAACGTTGCCCATGTAACATTTCTGGCACGTGTAGGCAACATGCTGCAAGGTCCCATCTGCAAGCTTGCCCATGTAACGTTTCTGGTACGTACAGGCAACATGCTGCAAGGTCCCATCTGCAACATTGCCTATGTAACGTTTCTGGCATGTGCAGGCAACGTGCTGCAAGGTCCCATCTGCAACCTTGCCCATGTAACGTTTCTGGCACGTGCAGGCAACGTGCTGCAAGGTCCCATCTGCAACGTTACCCATCATGTAACGTTTCTGGCACATGCAGGCAACATTCTGCAAGGTCCCATCTGCAATGTTGCCTATGTAACGTTTCTGGCACGTGCAGGCAACATGCTGCAAGGTCCCATCTGCAACGTTGCCCATGTAACATTTCTGGCACGTGTAGGCAACATGTCGATAGACTGTGTAACTAACTTGGCACATTGTAATGTTGTAGCAACGTTTCTGCCACCACCTGTGCTTTTAGGGTTGCAAATGTCGAAAACATTGACATGCTACCAGACAGTGTTGCCAGATCCTCATATCTATTTCCCACGAAATAACTTAAAAAAACTACCAATATGCTTTAAAAACTACCAAATTGTCCAAAATCACTCAAATTAATTAAAATTTTAAAGAGATTGTACACGAATTTACCCTAATAAAAAAGTACACTTTTCAGTTAAAACTATGTATTTACTTAAAGTTCAGTAATCCAATTAATAAGTAACTCGAGCTGTCAACGAAATCACAGTAGGTATAGTCTATCTGGAGGTATTAATCACGTGGTTCGAGTTGTTTTTTACTAGTTTACGAAAACTCCAATAGTTACATCCCTACTTTCAAGCAGGGTAGATTGTACTCATGCCAGGTATTCGTGGTTTCCGAAAAAAAAAAAAAAAAAAAAAAAAAAGGCAAAGCTAAGGTAATGAAATGCACGAACGTGAGGTGCCGTAGATCCTGTGCTACAGCAAAACTGCGAGTAGATTAAAAAAAAGACGAATAATTCAACTCACAAAAAAGCGCTATAGGCTATCTCAAGAGGTTACAGTGAAGAGCCTACCGAAAACCACCAGGAAACCCCATAGGAGCAATTCGATGGTGGCAAGGAGTAGCTGTTGCCACCCTTAAATTTTGTTGATAGCGAACATAAAATTATCTTTCGTAGCTTAGGAATAAAATTTTACTTGGGCATTTTCCAATGCACTATTTTTTAATTTAGCTAATGATATAAATTTATCAATACGAAAGTGTATTCATAATTTTGATAGAAGCTGTTCGATTTCCGCTCTCTTTTCTTTATTCCTTTATACCTGGTAATCCTTAACACCCCAATCAAAATTCTCAAATTACGCCCATGGGAAAACCACTAGTCACCGACGGAGGAATTTTCTTACTGTGTAAATTAAAATATCATAGGGACGGCTCTAGGCTTTCCTACGCCCGAGGCGAGAATTGTGATTTGCTTCCCCCCTCCCCTTTTTTTACTCAACCATCGAATTCCCTTTTTTCCATCAGTCTAATCAACCCAACAGTAATAAATGTATATTGCATACACTGTTTTGCGCTCGCGTAAATAACAGTATACAATTTTAGTATAAATACATAAAACCTGTAGTTACTAGCTATACCATTAGCAGTGTTTTAAGTGTGTCTTCTAATTAAAAATATTGTATTTGTAACGTAATATGGTGTTCAAGATTAATAAAAATACAAAACTACTAAGAGTCTGAATACTGGCAAATATTGTATCTTTTTTACACTCATTTACATTTCATTCACAAGTAAAACTTTTCGGCACCACCAGCCGAGCGCCAGGAGCAGTCTGCCTCCCATAGTTCCGTCCCTGAAAAACCACAAAATATAGTGGTAAAACCTTTGACCTGGCAACACTGCTACCGAATAGGCGTATCGGCGACGGGTCTTTATTACGACTCCTAGTGATGGGCGCACACGAGAACCTCGCTCGACCTGCAGGTATGTGCGAATGTCCGAATATCGAAGTGGAGACCCCTGGATCTAGATTTGAGCCCGGGGTCGTGGTGTAAATCCAGGCTGACGAAGGCCTCCTTTGTAATCGGATTTCCATCCGTAATAAATTCCGCGTTTTGAACGTCGCTCCCAATAAGCAGATACACAGGAGATGAGATTACCGGGTCGCGTCAGCGCCCGGATCGAGGGCGTTTTTACGCTCGTGGTGACTCGTCACAAATATTTTCTGGCCCACCGCCTCTTTTTTAACAGTTAAAGTTTCCAGAGACTTTTCAATTAATTTATTTTAAGACTTTTTGGGGGGAGGGAAGTGGCGTTGTAAAAAAATATGTTGGTGGGACGAGTGGTTTAAGGAAGGGCCGTGGGTGGGGGGGGGGGGGGAAATCCCTGCAAAATTATAACTGATTTAGTAAATTTTATACGTAAACGTGACTTTTGTTTGTTTTATACGCATACGTTGGGATTATTCTTACAGTAATGAAAATTTCCTAGCTTTCATATTTTTGTATGATGCCATGTCAAAGTCACAATTTGCATAAAACGATTTGATACAAGAAACGAATACCAATTGACATACAGAAATGAAATAATTACTACTAAAAATAATTACTACTAAAAAACAGTGTCGTGGGCTACGTCTAGACATGAGTGAAAAACAGCATTGTATATATTTTTTTTAATTTTAAGAAATTGTTGACTTTGTAATGAAAAATTGCCAACTTTCTGTATTTTTATAAATAAAAAGTCTCAATGCAATGCTTTTATGCATGTCAAGTTGCAGCCCGTAGCACTTACCTTCAACCTTCAGTGTGAATTATTTTGTTACTGAGAGACTATTTGTTTTCGTTTCTTGTATAAAACCATTTTATGAAAATTTTGGCTTTGACTTACAACCATACAAAAACTATAAAAACTAGAAAATTTTCTTAACTGTGAATAATAGTCACAATGCATGTCTACAAAACAAACATAAAAAAATTATTATTAAAATAATATCAATTTTGGGCGAAGTCCCGCCGTAATAATTTTTCCTAGGCGGAACAAAATATGTATCTCACATTTCATCACGTGACTCTGTAATATCAGGTGTTTAAACCAGTTCGTTTCTCTTTCTCAAAAAGTTATGGTAGGCAAAAATAAAAAAATAAAAAAAGACTTGTTTCTAAGTAAGCGTATGTTCATTCTTCCAAAGTTTTTTTCTATTAAAATGCATTAGATGTTCTCAAACGCTGCACAGTTATGAGCCATAACGTTCACGTCACTTCTCGTTAAAGCCCACTTTGATGATGTAATTAGTGGTAAGCTGCTTCGCTCAAAGTCACTCAGGGTATTTAGTTCTCGAGTGCGGACGTCCGATACGAACTTGTGCACAAATCCGACACTGGATTGTAGTTTGAAGGATGTTTCACCGCAGAGCGCCAACTTCAGTTGGGAGAGGTGGAAGTGGAGTTAACGCAGCTCGCGATCCTGACCACGCCCTGATCCGAGCGTTCAAGGGAGCGACCTCATAATTCCCAACGACGTCTGCGGTGGTCTCGTTACGGCGCGTGAGTGTTGACCGCGAAAACACCCGCTTCTTGCTGCCCCCTGGATCACGCAACAACAATTATCGCATCTTCGTCGCCCTTCAACTGTCGAGAACAGTAGGCTCTTCATCCAATAATACCTGCTCGTCATTCTTGAAGTGTTGCGTGATAATTCCATTGCGAGTTTGCTCTGAATAATTTGCTCATTATCAACCAATGCTGTTTCCAGCCTGCGGCTGGTAAAACCCCCCATCTTCCTCTACACTTAAATCACTCTTATTATTTTTTTCTGAATCAGTTGCTAAGAAATTAAAAATGTCTCTTTAACACGAAAGTTAAAAAAAGTCAAAACGTTTACTAAGAAATTAAAATTCAATTTAATTTTAAGGGGAAGTTTCTACTAAACTTTGGCGTGGTGAGATGTGATTCCGTAACTATTCGAAGCCGGCGGCCATCACACATTTTCTGTATGTTGCGATAACCTTGCTCTTTTAAACCAACTGATTAAAGCAGTATCCGTACGTATTTTAAATGTGTGTTATCACTTTGCTTCAATATTTTGGGAATGAAAGAAGAAAAAAATCATACACTTTCTGGTTACAATTCATTTATCGTTAAAACATGGTCGCACTTATTTAAAACAGCGACACTGGAACAATAACAAGTATGTTAACTAAATTACCATATTGATTGGGTACATCAAGGAGGCCAATGCCTATGTTTAATATGTGCCAATTTAGGTACCATTGTGTTCTTGAAATTTGTATCTGGTAGATTTTGCATAATTGTGTAGTTAATAAAATAATAAGGCTTTAAATTCACTACTAAAATAAGTTAGTCTTTATTATTGCCTCAGAGTGGCGGTAGTGTTGTAAGTAGATAGATGATGGGCCTACGAGAACACAGGATTCAGGATATGGTTTGTCAGACTGATATTGAACCTTCCACCATTTTAGATCGGGGTTGTATTCCTGTTGAGATCGTTCCCGATTTTCGCATGTGGGATACGGGATGGGCTCTGCTAGGCCAGTAGGTTTTCTCATGGCTACACACTTACCGCACCAACAATTGCATTTTCAACGCTACTCCATCCTTATCTCAGAGTTACGAGTATATAAGATAATCGATGTTAAATGGCCAATAAATTATTTCAACTTCATTCACTGCGTAAGAAACAATAATACCCTACCCAACCACGTGTCTTAAGATATTAAATGAAGCACCACAAATTCCAACACTTCAGTAACAATTGAAACTGTAAATAAATGTTGGATATATACTTTAGTGTAGTCTAATTTACTAGCAATCTATTGGTTTGATTGTAGAATGTATTCTAGTCCAGAAATCTCGAGTTGCAGATCACTAAAATTCTTTGAATGCGTATATAATATAAGTTGTAAACTCAGTGTTAAAAACCGTGAACTTTATTTGTGGTGATTTTTGCCAAATTGCCAACCGTAGATAACTATATAAAACAAAATTATTCACTCTCTAGTGTTGGCAAGACATTTCAGGTGTCATATTACACTGGCTGATTCAGGACGAAGCGTGTAAATTTCGCGTGGAAAAAAGCAAGTCTAAAACGTATATATTTTCTTATTTAATCGTAAAGTGAAATATAGCGGGACTAACGCTGGCCAAAAAATCAACATAATATATATTTTTTTTTTTAATAAAATCAAAAGTTACTTGTTCTTTCATTATTATGACACTATTTGGTGTGTTCTTGCTTAATATCAAGATGTATTTCCTGTATGATAAAATAAAATGTAATTTTATAGTCGACTTATTAGGGTAACATTGTTCCCCACAATAATTCACTTTACGGAACAATTGAAAGCAAATTTTCGACTTATTTTACATAACCTATCGCCACGCAAAATTAACACACCCTGTCCTCACTCATTCTGTATATTTATTTTATTAATATATTTGAGGAAATGCTACGTTTTTTTAATGCTATGTTTGATACAAAAACCATATTACACATTTAATTGACAAAATACAAATCTGAAGTGATGTTTTGAACAATCTGAAACAAAAATACTCCCAAACACAGCAGGCACATTCAAATTAATCTTATATTACTACGAAACGGACATATTGAGAATATAACGAACGAACAATAAATGCTGTAGTGCTACTATAAGAGTTGAAATTTATAAATTAAACATTTTTCACTGTATTAATAGAGAAAATCTACGACGTAATAAAATGTAGACTCAAGTAGGTTGCATACTAAAATTTATTCTAGTAGTATTAGGTCATTTGTTTAGTTAGAATAGTATACACAAAACAGTGCAATGAAATAACTTGGACAGCCCGCCGAATTTATCGAGACTAGATACACAGGATGTTACAGAAAGGTACGGCCAAACTTTCAGGAAACATTCCACACACACAAATAAAGAAAATATGTGATATGGACATATGTCCGGAAACACTTAGTTACCATGGTACATCTCGTTAAATGTCATCGTAAAAAAAACATTTCGTACAGACACTGTTCCAATTACCAAATGGAATGTTCCGTTAGAATGTACGTTACTTCCTAGGAACACCGCCAGGTGGGCGACGTGACGGAAGGTAATCGTGACTGCATTGCGTCTCTTCAACTCGCGTGAAATGATGGACTGGGAGCACACAGAAACAGACAGTACCAACATTACGTAACACACGTTCTTAAATGAAATGTTCAAAATGACTTCCGTGAGCGAGGATACATGCATCTATACCCTCCGCCGCATGGAATCCCTGATGCGCTGACGTATCCCTGGAGTATGACGTATTGTATCAAGTGGCCCACCTGGCGGTGAACCTAGGAAGTAAAGTACATTGTAAAGAACCAATCCATAGGGAGTTTGGGACATTTTCTGTACGAAGTGTTATTTATGACGACATTTAACGAGTTGTAAGGAATTGAGCTCTACCATTGTAACTAAGCATTTCCGGACATATGTCCATATCACATATTTTCTTTATTTGTGTGTGTGGAATGTTTTCTGAAAGTTTGGTCATTCCTTTTTGTAACATCCTGTAGCTGCATTCTCGTGGTTCGGGCAGAAAATAACTTTGTAGATCACTATCGGCTATGTTTTTTCTGCATTTTTATAACAGGTAACATTTAAAAAATAATACTGTAAATTAAAACGATTAAAAAATCACCATATTCCATACTATTATAATTGTTTACAAACTAAGCAATCTAATATGGTTTCGAATCTGTAGAGCAGGTGTTATATTGAAACACTTAGTTACTGCAAATGTTACTCGTCACTTTATCATCGTAAATTTATTACCAACAAACTAAAATAAAAATAATAAAAAAAGTTAAATTAATTTTTTTTTCATTATTACAATGCCTGTAATTATTAGCAGGCTTAAAACAAAATCAACTCGACCGTAGCGCTTCCTAGCAGGTCGGCGAGAAGATACACAAGAAGATGTCGCATGTTTGCCAATGCTATTGGTAGAGATCTGACAGTTATTCCCTGTACCTGAATTTGGTAGAACCCAGACTACCAGCTTCTTCGGCGAGGATTAGTTTTCCCTCATGATGCTGCGGGTTGAAAGATAGATAAGTATGTTTGGTGTTAGGCACATATGTTTAGCGCTGGTGATGTGTGGCACGGCGTAAGTATGGAGAAGCGCCGAAATGAAGGGACATGGGGAAACGGGAGATCCCCGAGAAAACCCGCCGACCGGCGGCATCTATCGTCACGATGAATATCGAACCTGGATCTCCTTGGCGGAAGGCTAGTGCTCAAGCCATGTACACATACATACAGGCTAATTTTGGAATAAGTTGTCATCGTAAATCACACTGATGGTAGGGAACGAAAAAAAAAAAAAAATAAATAAATAAATTTCTTGGTGAACTTCAGTCGTGAAATGACACCCTTAAAAGATCCATAAGCAAACACAAGAACGCAAAATTCGATTCTGCGCGCTCCGAGGTATCTCAAGGGAAAAATGCGGTCATGCAGGTTTTATTACCTATCGTTAGTTATTATCAAAATATTCCTTGAAGAAATTTGTAGCTCATTACTGACTCTAACAAGTGCACAAAAATATTATTCTGGCGTAATATTTCGGCACATTTATTGAAACATTATGGTTTTAAAATTCCTTAAGTGTTGCATCTTCCCCCGCGTTAACCTTATATTTTGGTTGAGGGGGTTGTTCGCCCCTGCTCCGTCCGCCAACACCTCGTTGATTCCGTCCTGGTTCGGCGTAGACTGTGAGGTGGGCGGGGAAGGAGGGAAAAAAGAAAGAAAGGGTGGAAGCACACACGCACGCACGCACGCAGCCGACCGTGGGTTGTTCTAGCCGGTTTGTCACGTGGCCGCTAATGACGAGCATCTGTCGACGACCGGACACGGGGCGCGCTCACAGTCTGGGCAGCTGCGACCGAGTGGTTGGTTTGTGGGCGGAGGTTAACTACACCAACCCCACCCCGGGGAGCACCAGCCCCTCAGCAGTAATAATCTCTTTGCGGTGGCGATAATTACTGCTCGAACAAGGCCACGCCACCCTCGACATGACCCGCCGTGCCGCTGCGACCAACTGGCTACCTAACTGTAGCTTGCTTGTATGGGTACACAGTGAGACGCTTTCGAAAACTCACCCGCCGGAGTAGGGCAGGTCGTATCAGTCACGTGTCCATGCTTTGTCGACCACCGGGTTTTGATGAACACCTGCAATGCTATTCAAAATGGCAGGTACAAAACGTAGCATGCGTACTTTATACCTTTGTAATACTATTTGGTTAAATTCACCATCAAGAGCACATGTTTTACACGTTGTTTTATGTATATGGATGTTGACTTACGTAAATATGTAACACATGTTTGTTCACAGACCCAGTTGAATCGCTGTGTACCGAAATTACCAAGTGATAGAGCAATTAAGAAATTGTTATGTATGTGTGAATACTAAAAATAAATTTTTACAACATTATGCATTTAATAAAATGCAAACGTCTGTCATAAACCACCTATAATATTATACAATGCACCTGTGATAGTTTTCGCATGCCACGGGAATACTGTAGATCTTTAAAGAAGTTACTCCAAAAAAATTAATCCCGTACTCATGTATGATAACCTATAAAAATTAATGTCTGCTAATTGAATGACGAAAAACGGAGTCGACTTCAAATTATGTGAATGCTCCTAATTCCGATTTAAACGGGTAATGCCGGAATCACAATGGCGCTACAGAGGATACAAGAAGGGCGCGATGCGACATTAAAGTTCTCGTAACTGAGAACACTAGTTGGTTGCCACGCGACAAATATGATACAAATATTACAAGTTAATATTTCATTGTCACTACATACTAATATCTAGTACGACAGCCACAGATGTTAACAGTATTTCGTTTTTTTTTTTTTTTTTCGTTTGTTTGTAATGTAAAGTATTTTAATTAAATACTCACTGGCATTCCGAGATGTGGAAATAAATAAACAACTACATGTTTACATAAAGAGGCTTTTTTTATGATGACCATGAAAATGTCTCTTAAAACAAATAAAATCAATTTACTACCAAATCACCAGTTTTACCAACATTTGAGCGCAAAATTGAATTCCAAATCGATTAAATTCGATATAATTTATATTAAGGATTTGCAGCGCATTGTGATTCCGACATAAGAATCGAGGGAAAATTAATACGTATGGCGAAGATTGTAATTTATATACAGATCAAGCAAGCACTCAGGTAAGTCTGAATTCATATCGACTGCTCTGCATGCATTTCAGTTGGAATTTCTTCGCCCGAAGGCAGGAGCGCAAATCGCGGGACATTTTTCACGTCGAGGTGAGCTATCTTTCCCGCTACCTTATCTCAGGTTGCCGCCGACGCACGTAGGGGGGTTGAGGGATGTGACCTGGGGGAGGGAGGTAGGCTCTCCCCGTGCAGCTGTTTCGATCGCGATGAAGTCGTTCGATAAGATAAGTCGCTTCGCGGTCGATAACACCCGCTCTTTGTCGTCCTCGCTGGTTGCCGTGGCTAGAGCGTCCTACTTCGTTCGTAACTAACATATCTTCCTGCAACTGTGTTCATTTAAGAGCCCGTGTTACTTATTGTGTTCAATTTTTATTAATTACTTCCTGATAAAAGGTTTTGGTAAGGTTTGATAAATACTCTTTCCTACGTAATATACTGAAGATACAGAGGACAGTCTTAGATCGTTTGAACAGTCCTTAAGCGGATCATTTCTAAAGTCACATTATATAGTGTGAATAGGGGAATAATTTAAGGTATTAGCTACTTAGAAAAAAATTAATAAAACGCTTGTGTACGAAACATTATACATATCACCAATCAAACGAAATTTCTTAAAACCCAACAACTAAAAAGTATTAATCGAGAAAAAACATGCAACCATAAAATCACCAATATATTTTAGTCACCATGGGATACTGAAAAGCTATTTACTGCAAATGCCTTCAAACAATTTCAGTATACGACCTAACCGAACCTCAACTAAAAATAATTTTAAAAAATAATAATAATTTGTGTAGGACAAATGACAAATTCTGTTTGACATATCTGCTATGTACATATATTATTATCTTACATTGTATTTACAAAAAAAAATATCTAGTAACAATTATAGACGTATAAATAATATACTGTAATTTCCCTCGAGTTAGTCAGCTATAATTATTGTGTCGAATTAAAGTAATAAAATTATTACGGATAACTTACATTAAAGCCATTAATGAATATAGTGTAAAAGAGCTGCTAACAATATAATTATTTTGGAGCTGTTAAAAATTGATTTGCTGAAAAATATGTCTACGTGTTCAGCCACATAAATTTCAGCATTTCAATGTTCTGTAATGTTATATTTCTTATTTTCTTATTTCTGAACCACGATGCATGCTTTTGTTCCTAGTAAATTTAGTTAGTATTATAGCTATTAATTATTCAAGAAAACATTCGAGTGCAAAAAATCGTACAGCTGTAATACGTGAATTTAACGTCACGGCGTACACTCTACAAACATTTTACAAGAAAAAACATTGGAAACACAAATGCCAAGGCAATTCTTTGTAAAAATAGCATGTCATTATTGTCTAAAATACAGGGAACGTGTTTTTAACATCAGAAGGTATAAGTCTTGTATTCGTAGGTCTACTTGTAATTAAAAAAAAAAAATTAAATCGTGATCACGAAAATGAACTTTTAGGAAAGCAGCAGTTACACAAGTAATTTTACATGTACTTATTTTACAATATTAATATGGACATAATACTTATTACTCGTTTCCATTAGTGTATATTCAGTTTTTTTAATTTTGTAGAACGTCATTTACATCAATATTAAGTTTTTTCCAGAAAACAAGAGGCTAAATTGCTTCTGACAAACCCGTATGATTTTAGTTGAATACAAGGTTTTCCTAAGTAATTTTACAAATGAGATCTTTGCAACTTTGCAAATAAATAATTTTACAGAGAAAATCCTTTAACTTTTACAAACATTTGTAAAGGTACAGAAAAATGCCTTGTAATATAAAAACAGAAAAAGCTTCACGCCAAACTTGGTTGTAGTGTGTCCAGGTACGTAGGGTAACTTACTCATACCTTATAGTACATTTTTGCACTGCGCAGAAGATCTTGTCAAGCCTAATAGGAATCGCTGACCGTAATTCAATTATGTCAATATTAGTTATTTGTAATTAACTTGATTTGCCGTAACGAGTCTGCCAGTGGAGTGTAAAACACGCCTCTCCCTCGCCACTTTTTTACCGCAGGCAGCGTCAAAACGGGCTTGCAATATTTTGAACATTATGGAGGTCGAGGCGGGAAATGATAGCCCTGCGCGTTTTCAATATCTGGATTCGTTACACGTACCTCACGTCACGAAATTTGGCCCGGAAGAAGATTAAAAATTACCTAGAGTGTAACTGTGTTCCATCGTGGCTGCTACAAGCAAGAAGGAACTACAGCAGTGACTTTAGTGACATCGTCAAAATATCCCTTGAAACTAAACAATTGAATATTCTGTTTTTATTCCCGTTCGTTGTTCAAAATATTGATAATAATCCTGAATTTCACTTCAAATATCTGAAAATGAAGTTTGTATAAGAATTCATTGAACTTGAAAGATTTAACTAGCATCAATACAACAACACTGGTGCAATTGCCGAAAATAGAATTTTTTAAGCATGAGCACATCCAGTATACCTATCGTTATTCCCCCTGGAATTAATTAACTTTTATTTTATTTTACTGGACATTACGTCTCGTCGTCAACCAGGCCATTATAACGGCGAAACTCAACTGTACACAAGTAGAACCAAGGAGGGAAATTCGTCATGTCATTTGTTAAGGAACCATCCCTTCATTCGCCTGAAACTATTTCGGGAAACCATGGAAAACCGAAATCAGGATGGCCGAAGCTGGGAAACGAACCCAAGTTCTCCCGGATGCGACTCCGCCAATCTTCAATTAGCAATATGTAGTGGCTCTTAGAAATCAGTGCAGTTGTTACGTACAAAAAACAACAGAAGCTATATTTATTACTCTACGTGCGATGTGTGGAAAAAAATACTATTCTACATGGTGAATCCACAGGTTTTATGTGACAGGTCGGTGTTTAATAATTAAGGAAGTGTACAGTAGCAAAAAATGCGGATATACAGTTACATTTAAAATAAAAATAATTTTAGTTACTTAAAACTATTATCAGGAAAACTGGGAACCTGAATTGATTGTGAATAACACTCACATTTCAATTTTAAAAAATGAAAATAAAGTTTCTGGCGACAAGTATGTTGTTGTTTGTATTTATGTCCGTTTTTTTAAAGGCTGGTTTCATATAAGTGCAATGCCATAAGGAAAAGATAAATTTAAGACTAGCCCATAAATATGACTGGTTTTGTAAAACACGTGAATATGTGTTGAGATTGCAACTCACGTAGCAGACCGCCAACATGACCGCCACTTTAGTCAAGGTCACATCTCCCACTCTCGTTACAATAATTCACAATTTTATTTGTACACTTCTCTCTTTCAGGCTCAAGATACTACAACCGATGATACAGAATCCAAAAAACAGCTTCCCTACTCAACACTATATGTAATCTAAATCATCTTGTGGCCTGGTTAAAAAGTTTTTAAAATAATGTCTACCTAGGGTTTACTATAATCATCCAAATACATATTTTTTTAAAAGACTATACAAAATGTGTAGAATTATAGCAAAAATAATCAAGCTGAGGGCAAAGGGCGGATGTACTGACATCATAAACAACTAACAAATATCATTTTAATTGAAGGGTGTAAAAGGAAAAACAAATTCGCTTATCCCATCATTCAATTTCTAGGATTTAAGAAGATTATTTTCTAACATTTGTAGAATCGTCCTCGTAGACATAACTGTGATGACCGTATATCTCTAAAATGAAATAATATTTAAGTGTTTGGCCATTCTCTACGCAGTTACACTTTTTTTCGTACAGAAAAGTAGCTCTGAGTGCTGCGTTTTACTCGGCTTGATCCTCTCTCCCTCTCTGTTTTTCTGTCTCTCTCCTCGAGATAATTATACATCCGTGTTTCTGCCGAAAACTTCTTGCAGTCAGCAATTTTTAATTGCATTTTCTTGCCCTTTGCCAAGCAAGCGTAACAATTATGGGCACACGAGTTAAAATGATACTGTTATATTACATGCAAATTAATTCTACTGAAATTACTTAGTTACAGGGCAATTCTTGAGAGAGACAATCAACGAGAGAACATCAGAACAAACAAAAAAGAAATAAAGGAAAGAAGTAAGACGGAAAGTGGTAAAAGTCACGAGAAAAACTGAGGATTCCGTTTTTGTATAATTAAGTTGCTACGTAAACATACATTCGGCTTTTTAGGCCATGATACACACTTTATTATGGTTTTGCGATGATTAATTTTTTAAACTTGAACTATATGAGATATCACAAATACAGTATGTTTAGCAGATTTGTTTGAAATGGTTTTTCCGTAATAGCTACTTTTTTTTTCAAGGTGTGAAATTGTATGACCTTTGATTAGAAAGTCAATTAACAATAATGTCGTTAATTTCATAATTAGCTAAAAAATCATTGAGTATAAAATCTTGAAAAAAAAAATTAACCGGTAGCCTATGGAGAAGACCATTTTAAACAAAACTGCTAAACAGACTTTTTTATATCTACTCGTTTAGGCTTAAAAAATAACTATCGCGAAACCATTTGAAACATGGGAACAAGTCTTTTTTTATTTCATGGATAAGTCAATGACTAATGTGATAATAATATACATTCTCTATGATTCTAAATTATACCAGAAGCAACAATATGTTATACGATCTATAGCCAGATGTAGACAGTGTTTTGAACTCATTAAGAACATAAACAGAAATGTGGAAAGTATATTTTAGACGTTTTAGTTAAAAATCTTTGTGTTATATATATATATATATATATATATATATATATATATATATATATATATATGTGTGTATTGAGAGAGAGAGAGAGAGAGAGAATGAGAGAGAAAGTGTGTGGGTGAAAGAATTTGGAGAGGGGAGGGGTAGAGAGAGAGAGAGAGAGAGAGAGGGGGGGAAGACGCTGGTCATGGAAAGTACTGTAAATGGTGTCAAGGTTCTACTGAGTTTTTCCTAATAGGCTATTTGTAACATTCCGACAATTATTGTATGAACAATGACATATGGCTCGTATTGTGTTTGAAATTCTTCAATTTAAAAAAGTAACACTTCATCCACAATAACATACATTTGTTGTTAATTATGCTTTATATTGTTCCTTAAACACTGCTCGTTTTACTGTGAATTGCAACAACACATTCGTAAGTAAAGAACAAAGTGGATGAAATTGTGCCGAAAAACAAATATAGAACTTAATTTTTTTTAGCTACATGGTATGTTACTAAACTAGCAGGCTCTGATTTCATTGTACACACAGAAATTAGGATTAGAAGATCGTAGATGCCATTGGCACAGTAACATTTGAGATACTACAGCGCAAAGGGGTGGAAAATGAATATAGGTTAGACGTTATCCGAGATATAAAAGGTGCTAATGTGGAAGGTGTGTGACAAAAATCACATATTTTGTAAATATTCTGCAGCAAACCGATTTTAAATACACGGACTAACAGCCATATTATAGGCTTTTAATTTTGTGACATTTATATGTGTGCATCACAAATAGTAATAAGACCCCTTTCCCTAACAATTCTACATTCAAAATTTACGACTCATGAAATCATTCACACCAGTTTGAAGCTAAACTGCTCTGCGCCGTCATATTCCAGCATATATCGCGAGCATGTCACGCTTACAACTTCGATGCCTCACGTGGAGAGAGTGAATACAGTTCAACGTCTTGTTGCACCACGAATGGTGCTCATTTTGAAATGAAGTAAGGACATTTTTGTAAACTCTCGACATCGAGGTTTTCAGCGCTTGTGAGGGATCTCATGATGTGGGTATAGAGCAGCGCCGGCATGAAGGGGCGGGTGGTACGGGAAATCCTGAGAAAATTCTCCGACCAGTGGAATCGTCCGAGGACTGCCACCGCCGGGAATCGAACCCGGATCACCTTGGTACGAGGCGAGTGCTCTTGCAGCTGCACCTAACCGCCGCTCCTCTGTGCGTTTCGAGGTGAACTATGTGCGTTTAACATGTCGAACTGCTCTAATTTTAGAAATCGTATTTATCAGAATACTCTCTGTCTACATTACACTCTATGGCCTACTTCAGACACGATAATTTGTAACAGGAGACGAGTACAAATTAACTAAAAATTGTCTTCGTTGTAGATTCATCTCATATCGTAACCCCCACAACCTCCACCCCCTCCAAAAAAGTTATACGTACTGTATTAAGATGCTGTCGCTAGCGTCCTAACAGTTATTTCCGAAGATATCGCAACCCTCCAAGTGGGGTTTTCCAGAAGATACCGCACACCAAAGAGTAATTTCTCAGCCACATAATTTCTTTCCTTGACAATAGACAAAATTTAATGCCAGAATACAGCTTCCGTGGACGAAACCTGGGAAGAAGGAGCATCAAGCTGAGGAGGTAGGGGGAGGAATCATCTTCCTCCAGAGGGGTTGGTGGGAAGTTGACTAGAGAAGGGGGAGTTGGGGAAGGGAAGACGGTGTTCCTATCTGCGCCTACTATAACCCTCGGTTTGCCGCCCTTGAAAAGGGGATGTGGGAGGGGTTGGGAGAATTCGAAGCAAAAGTCTGGGCAAACGAGATAAGCCAATCCCAGCAGCAAACTCCTACCCCCCATCGTCTTAAACCTTCCCTTACCACTCGCCAGATTCCTGCCCCCCAACGGAAAATCGTCTTCTTATGAAAACACACTTTGAGAAATGAAGAAAAAAATAAAAGTTCTAGAACGCCAGGGTTGTAAGGAGGGAGAGAATATTCGAATTACGAGGTTTTTATTTTGTGTACTCAGTACTTCAGAAATGCGACAACATTCACCCTGTCTCTCTCCACAGAGCGGGATGCATCTTCTCGCATCTCGGGACGAATGAAATTTATTTGCATAAGACACGCAGGGGGGAATATTTCCGCGAGTGCTGATGTAGGGAATGCAGGATGAATTTATTGTCCAGGCGTAAAATATAGGAACAGACGTACGTTCCTTAAATCAGACGGAATAAAACTCACAGAACTAGGCAAAACTGATTTCAAGATCATTGATTAAATTTACGTATTGTTCGGAAATAGATGTTCTATTCAAGGTCTTAGTTATCACCGATTCGTACTTTATATCTATGACTTGGTTTGCAGTTCTTCTCAACATACTTACAGACATGCAAAATCTGATTGGTGAGAGTCTACGACTCCATTTCTGTACAATACATAGCACAGAACGTGATATCATTGCTCACAAGTCTTAATGTGCTTTCATTTACGCATGTTCTGCATTTCACACGATTGGTCACTCTACCGTGGAACATGTAATTGTTGTCTCCACGTGTTCCCGCTACAATTCTCGACATTTCATACCAGCGAGCGAACAACAGAGTGCAGTCTAGTATGTTGTCAGAAATCACGAAATGTATAGGCCTCTACTTATTATAAAGTTAGACTTCTTTTAGTAACTGACTCATCAGGTGTCATTCAATATTATCACATTTCAGAATGCTTTTTTTTTACCGAAGTCTTTTATTTATCAACGAGCGAAGCCTCAAAATAATTGTGGTACAGATTAACCAAGTGTGTGTATGTGTATGTATATTATATAGGCGGTTCATTTTAAAGTGAGGACTTCCCAACACTTTGGGTCTATAGAAGTAAAGTTTTGAGAGTTGTGAAAGGTTAATGCTAGGTTTTAATTACACAGAAGTTTCCATATTTTAAATAGTAAAGATGGAGGCATAATGGCTCTCGGTAAATTGTAAGCAGTGTTCAGTTTATCCTGAACAGCCCATATTATAAATAACTATTGTTATAGCACAGACGATACCCAGACGGGGACATTGTCAATGTAGGTGGACCAGGTAGAGTCGCCATGGATAGGAGAATGTCGGGCAGTAGACAAACGGGCCGACTCGATCCAAATATTGGCCAAGACGAGATGAAAGAGAAGTAGAGCAGCAGCTAAATGTAAAGTCGGCGGATACAGGAAAGCATAAAGAAACTCCTCCGACCACAAAGTTATGACTTATGACTCTACTTTAATTCAGTCATACAATAAGGGTCGGGTTGCAACTAAAGAGTGGTAGGCTATCTCTACAAACCACATGCATTAATATATTCCAACCATCAGTCAATCGATATCTATACATTACATTTAACAAATGCTCTATTACAAAATACTATAGCAGATCCCACTAGCAGGAGGGATACCGTTTCTATAGGCCTACTATTTTGATCGTAAATACAATAGTAATGTTAGGCCTATTTTGGGGAGAGAGTGCAAGAGAGGAAACCCGGAGAGTTAGATGGTTGACTTACCACTATATATGTTCCGATCGGAAGACGACAACGGCACCGGAGTCTCCAGTGCCTTTCCGAGTCCCTCGAGCACCTAGCACCTCTCTCTGGATGTCTGCTTCGTGACCTCACCCTTCACCTTCAAAACCTCCTTGGCCCAACGACGTGTATAGGCACAGCTTCTCTGAATAGTGACTGAGACCCTCTCCCTCGAGGTAACCTCGCTTTTATAGGCCGCGTCGCCTTGTCCAACTTTGTCGTTGGCAAAACAACCGACGCTCCCGCAGTCGCGATGGTTCACCCTTACTCAGTGGACGTTGATTAAAATGTGTTTGACCCAAGGATGATCATAACAATCAGCAATGTCCGCCACGTGTCCTACATGCGCAAATAGAAACATCAGGAATCAAGTTGTGGGAGCCTAACGGTCTGTCCGCTACTCCTCTGAGTGACCTGTAGGTATGATTAAAAACAGTCTAGTTGTGAAAATAACATAGAATTCCGAGCAAACTGAGACTGTACAACCAATAAACAGCATTTGGTGGAGTAGAGTTTTAACAAGTGGTACACCTTACAATAATTGAGGGAATTGTGCTTTTGCTTTATTGCTCAAAGGTGTGGGGTGTTAACAGTCGAAGGAATCTGCAGAGATTAAAAAGATGGATGTGATGAAAAATAGTTGTAGAGCGTCAAGACCAGCACACTTACTTAACGAAACTATCAAAGACGGAATGACCACGGTGTACATCATCGATGAGATTAACATGGTACGGTCATCTGAGTGGAATGGATGATGGGAGGTAGCACGAAGCAATATGGAATTTATGCGGGAAACACCAATTACTATAATATACCATTTTTTTTATTTTAGATTTATGACCTATCATTTAACACTCTATACTCGACAAAGGCTGTCGTTTGCGTCCAGGCTAATTTTGATTCTTCAGTAAGAAAATACATGTTGTCAGTAGGTAATCACTCATGGTTATGATTTCAGTAAGTTGAAGGAGAACTGCTGACAAAGCCGAATTTCGCAGGGAGCCAATGTAAGATGTTGCAATGGATCTCGAGTAAACAATTTCAACTTTGTTTTCCTAACGACTTCATTCCCGTGATTTTCCATTGAATATACGAATACGAATAGTCGACTAAATTTTTACAATAGTGAAAATGTAATAAAATTTTTATAAAATATTTTAGTAAAAACTTTTCGGCACTTCAAATTTCACATACTAAAATATCAGTATTAATAACAATGACAAAGTAATAAATTACGGAAAGATTTTTTTATTTTCTCTACAACATTTTTTGATAAATTTTAATATTTTAAAAATTGTCAACGGAGCATAATTATGTGAAGATTAATTAATAAACGTTTTAGAAACATTCTGAAAAATTAAAGTCTTTCACTTATTTCTTTGGGTGCCTCGTATTGTCTCCAACCATCCCCCCTTTCCCAATTTCCCAAATCCATACATTTTCACATGTAAAATCTGTTGCTAGGAACCTCTGCGGTCTCATGCACAACTCACTAAAGTTTCATTGCAATTTGAATAATGATATTGGAACGCATGCTGTTGAAACAGACAACATTTATTTTCATATACGGAGATTAGGTGTTAGAATACCCCAGAACAGCCTTGTTAGGGCAACACAAGGTAATTTGTAAGTAATTTACCAGGGCACGAAGTAAAGGAAGAAGTTCCACATTCGTCTAAAATTAGTATCGGGAAACTCATGAAAAAGCGGGACCGGACAAATACCAGCTTGACTACTATGGCAAGTTCGATGGCGAACAACGAGTGTTTGACGTCATGCGCAGTAGGTCAATAGCTAAGAACGGTTACACGATTGAAAACTCTAGCATTTGACTTTAATATTTAACTTTACGATAGTCATCAATTAATTGCTTCTTATAGAGTGGTACACAATATATACGGCAAAGCCAAGCAATACTGACTTAACCATTAAAAAAAAAAGATTAAAAATTTGATTGAAAATGTTTCAATGGTTAGGTCTTATTGTTATAATATTTACGTTATCTTTTCAAATGCCTACACCGTACTTTAAGTTTGTAGTGAGTAATACTAAAATCGCTGCAGTTACAGAAATAAATCATATGTTTGTGCATAGGCTATAAGAAAGGTAAGCAGTTGTTTACTATTGCCTTAGTCGTTCAGTCGCGTTGCCGTGCTACGACATTATTTATTGTCTGTTTAATAAGACGTTTTTGATACACAGTGCTCTGACGTTTTAAAACTATCATGGCGTCTAATTTTGTTCTAATCACTGCAAGGCTAATTACAAAAGCAGCCCAAGAATGCAAGTTTTGTTTCCGGAAGAAGAGTGGTAATTAAAAGTGGCTTTTGTCCATAACATTAAAAATTTTACAAAACAACCAATAGGGAGTATTTTTAGTCCAGCAATCTCCATAAACGAATTATGAAATGTACAATTTAATAGCGTTCTATTTTAAATAAACAAGTTATGTCAGATTACTAGTAAAAAATTAAGAAAAAATGAGATTTACTCAGAACTGTTAAGTATACCGATGGCCCAGTTAAAAAGTAAAACAACTCAAAATTCACCGTTTTGAGTAAAATGCATGTAGAAAGACTTCCGTTTCGCAGAAAAATCTGTTAATTAACATATTTGTTTGGCGTTAATTTGAAGCAAATGTACAGATGCAACTATTTAAGGTGTTTGAATTGTTATAGTCTGCCTTTGCTGAAATTATTACACTTTATACAATTTTATACAAGTTCTTGTTCTTCACTGACGATCAGAATAAAGTGCCATGTTATTAAAACAAGTGAATTTACTTGTTGTTTTTCTTTTCAACTGAGTAGTGCGTGTTGGCGAGCCAAGCACAAAAATTCAATTTTTGAGTTTTTCACTTTTGAACTGGGCCATTGACATGTCTATAATAATAAGAGACCGGAAAATATCGCGGGTTCACTGAGCTGTAGGCTAGCTTCCAAGAACATATGTGAAATCGTGCAGACATCAGCTGTTTATTAGCTGCTCGCTGACACATGTGAAATGGACCTGTATTCAGATGCAGTTTTATTATTGGCTCAGCTACTTCCAGGAAGTGTCGAATAAGTCAACGGCCAGTAATGAACGTAATGCAGACTTATAGTTGCTGAAACTCTAGCTTGCACCTAAAAGAAAACGCAAAAATTTTCATGTCTCTAGTAATAATTACTAGACACATGCAAAATTCGCGTTATTATTTGGTGATATACTAGCCTTCACTGTCCTATAGATCCTTGAACATGTTTCGTGTTTTCATTGGATAGCTGTAGTGTCATTTGACTGTGGGTGCCCTGCATACTAGGACTGGGAGACTTCTGCTATTGGCCAGAAGATGTCTCCTGCGAGCATCACCAATTTCAGCTAATGGCAGACGTCGTACGAGCGTGCAGTACGTCGGAGGTCAGTCTTCTGATAGAAAATAACGCGAATTTTACAGGTCTCTAGTAATAATTAGGCAAAGTTTTCCTCCTAGTCAAAGGCATGTACACTTTACACGAGTACTGGCAACACTGCACACAGCTTCTCTATACAACCGTTCATGTTGGCAGTTTTGGAGAGGTATCAGTATTCTTGGTGCTACATCTACACGGCCAATGGCAAGAACCACGATTTTGTGACTTAAATATTTCAATGCCTTGTGAGCACGCATCTGCAGCCCTGTTTCGTGGTCACTGGTTGAATGTTTTAACTCTCTCTTGCCTCTGAGTTCTACTGGCAAATATAAGGCGTAAGGTGTCACAATGACCAAATGAGAGACGTGTCTGGAGCAAGTTACGTCGCCAACAACCACGAAGCAAAGGCTGCCGATATGCTCTGGAACCGTACGGTACAAACATTTCTCGCGACAAAACCGTGGCTGTACTAATCGCATCCAGACAGCAGACAATTGCATTGAAGCAGTTATTGTATTTTTGTAACTTAAGTTTTAAATTATACGCAGTGGCTAGAACCCACGATTTTTGGTGAAAAGAATTCTGCAATAATTTGTTTCAATGCCTTATGTGCACATACGCAGCTCTGCTTCGTGGTCAGCGATTGGCTGTTTTAAATTCTCAGCGTCTCGGGGTTTTACCCGCAAATCACAGACGTGTGGTGTCGCAGTAACCTTGTCCCTGCTGGCACTAGTAAAATGAGCCACGCCTACATTCTGCCAATACTCAAGAAGCAGAGCTGCATTTGTTCACACAAGGTATTGAAACAAATTGTTGCAGAATTCTTTTCACCAAAAATCGTGGGCTCTAGCAGTGGCGGCTCGTGGGTTGTTGCCAGGTAGGGCACAAGTTTGCAGAGAACTGTACGGGTAGAGACACTGGAAAATCGCGGGAATAGTTGACTGTTTGCTAGGCTCCAACGTGATGTACATAATACTGAATATTCTTTATCAACATTGGCTATAGTTTATTTGTAGCATTTTTTCTCTCTACAACAGGCCCAGTCAGAACGGTACAACTTGGACACACGGCGTGTGTGATTTGTCTCGAAATTGTTCACACGTGTCACGGTTAATATAATACAGTTTAACAGAAAATATTTTTGACATTTTCGCGAATTTCCAATGTCTCTACGTATAGTGTTATGCCCTAGTTGACCGTACATCCACTGACACGCTGGTATGTATATGCCGCTTATTAGTGACTGGTTACAACGCTATAAGTAGCCGGTATATATGTCATGGTTACAGATAATGGTATATCGCGAAATTTTTTGTACAAACATATTCTTGGAAGCACAAGTTTCTTGCAGCATGTATGATTGGGTTATATACGTCTGACACAACGCAGTTGCCTTCAGACCAATAGTAGGCATTAAATATTACAGTACCAGGATTCTTACTGGCTTAGTCAAATACGGCAACATCTCTACGTACAAGTGAAAGCCAGTAGTCTTTTCCTATGTTGAAGGTGCGTTGAAACCCAGTAAACAGTCAGATTTTCCCCGGTTAACAATCATCTCTAGTTCATGGTCATTGGTATACGGTAACGCTTTCACAGGAGTGCACTGTTAGAAAAAAATTCCGTGAAATTACGGAAAAGTACAAGCAAAAATATCCAGAAATCTTCATAAAGTAACGGACACTCAGTTTTTTCTTGATAACGGAACCCTCCGTTTTCTGCAAAAATATTAAATTTATTTAACTTCCGTAAAATTACAGTACATTTCTGTAAATATTTCCGTGAATTTACGGAAATTTTTAACAGTGTGTACAGTTCTCGGTTACTTATGCCCTACCTGCCAACAACCCCTGAACCGTCACTGTTTATACATTAAGTTTTACTTTATATATAAGCAAATATCAAAGAATCAGATATCGGTAGAGACCTGGAAATTTCGCGTTTTCTTTTAGTCGCAAGCTAAAATTCAAGCAATTATGGGTCTGTATCACATTTACAATTGGCCGTTGACTTACTCGACACTTCCTGGAAGTAACCGAGCCAATAACTAAACTGTAACTGAACGCAGGTCCATTTGACTGTGTCAGCGAGAAGCTAATAAACAGCTGCTGTCTGCACGATTTAACATATATTTTAGAGGCTAGCTTACAGGTCTGTGAACCCGCGAATTTTTCCGGTCTCTAGATATCGGTGTAGTAGTATCCTTTTATTGCGGACCGCAGATGGATAAAAACTATATTTGTCTTCTTTCTGTTTCGTGAGCAGTGAATTTTGGAAGTTAGCGTAGGCTTGTAACACGCATCATAACTTCCCTACGAGCTCGGAGTTACCGGCATAGTGAGTTGCGAGGGAAACCCCCACGATGCTGTCGTGTCTGCGCGCACACAAACTTTTACCTGTCGGCGGCAGTGAGTATACGGCCGGCCCAAGGAATAGGATCCTCTAGTTGCCATGGCAACTGTTACGGGAGCAGCAGGGCCCTAGTCAGAGGGGAGAGGGGTTTGAAGGGATAGTAGGGGTGGGACGACATCAAACAAGCTAAGCGCGGAACGACCACGTGCCTGGTAGGCCAAGCTAGTTGGTAACAAAGGTCAGAGTTTAGCGAACCATCTGTCTGGCGCTCATCTCTCATCACAGCAAAGTCGCTCTGTGACAACTGAATCGGTCGTTTGAGAAACAGCTCTGTCCACATTTTCCCCTCCCAAAAAAAAAAAAAAAAAAAAAAAAATTGACCTTTAATAGAGACATGCAAAATTCGCGTTATTATTTGGTAGCAGAATAAACTTCACTTTCCTATACATAACAGAGAGAATAATCTGCGATTCAATTGGCCATACGAACTTTTATGTGTTCTCGTTACGCCTTTCCAGAGATTGGTCTCTCTACCGCGTAAGCATTCTCCGCGGCAAGTCACGACAATATCGGCCAGCGGGCGACTTCGTACGAGCCTATAGCCACTTGGAGTCTAGCCAGCTGTCATAAAATATGCATGTCGCTAACCTTTACATATGTTGGGACAGAAAAATTCTGCGAATTTTTTACCCTGCACGTTAGAATGCAATATCATGTGTATACTAAAGCAGGCAATGAACGAATAGACGAGACTTGAGTAGGCCTATGTATAGGACAGTGGATTCTAACATGCAGGTAATTGAATCAGCGATTTTTGTCCTGTCCCAATACATAGAGATGATGGTCAAGGCCAAGAACTTTTCACGAAAATAATTTTTCTTCAGTTTATTTCAGCGCCATACGCTCACATCTGCAGTTCTGTTTCAAAGTCATTGATTGCATGTTTTAACAGCTACATTTTTTGAGGTTCTACCAGTAAATCACACGTGTGGTGCAATAACCTTTATGTGACTGGCACACACAAATGAGAGACGTCACTTTAAAAAGACACACTGCCAATAACCTTGAAGTACAGTTGACAATGCGCACGTAAGGCACTGGAAAAAATGGGGCAAAATTCTTTTCACGAAAAGTTTATGGCTCTAATTATGGTATATCGCGAAAATTTTTGTGCCAACATACCCTTGAAAACACTGTGGTTTCTTGCAACATATATGATTGGGTGATATACACCTGGCACGACGTAGCTGTCTGCAGACCAATAATAGGCATCAAATATTTCAATAGCGGGATTCTTATTGGCTCAGTCAAGTAGGGCAATAGCTCTAAGCCACAGCCATAGAAGAACAGGTCTGGACACTCGCCTGGAAACTTGATCCCGTTTTTGTTTGGCTGCAGTTCACCAAGTTACCGAGAATGCTATACATTTTGGGCGCTGTAATCCGGGCGGTCGAGCTCAAACTCCTCCCACTTCCCTCCCACTAAGATAAACAATTTGTCAACACGTATTTTTTTTATCAATTTATGAAATACTTCCTGCGCTCACAATTTTAAATCATGGCTCCAGAAATCTTTATTTACTTCATAATGTCAATAATGGAAAAAAGTGAGAGGAGTTTGAGTCCGAACGCCCGAATTACAGCGCCAAAAAGTACAACATTCTCGGTAACTTGACGAACTTCAGCCAAACAACAAGGGGGTCAAGCAAAATACATTGTTAGATAGACGAGTGTCCAGACCTGTTCTTCTACGACCGTGCTCTA